>JBBMKA010060746.1:0-17523 GCA_037833695.1 Sechiopsis laciniata
ATCAAAATCAAATCCATAAATATGCCAAAAATATCATAGCCCAAAATATATATTTTCATATCTTGATTTATATTTGCCAAAAATTCCATATATTTACCGCATATACAAAAGAGGCAAAAATTTAAGCCAATTTTTTTAAGTATACAATTTTATACTGTGAATAACAAAATCAAATCTTATGGAAAAATCACCCAATTCACCCATAACACAAATGGTAAATATACATGCTAATTAACCAACAACACAAATAATTCACCAAAGATATCATTAAGCTAAAAGATATTGATTTCACCAAATAGAATTCTACAAATGTGGATTAGACCAAAAGTAAAACTACATTTGTCAGATCTCTCGACTTCTACCTATGCATTATATCACACAACAAACAAAAAAAAAAAAAAAATCCAATTTATGAAAACACAAATGATAATATACATATTTGAATTTGTTTGTTTGTCCAAAAGATATCAAAGATATCACAAAATAATAGTGCCAAATAATATCACAGAGGATTCTTAATAAAAAAAAATCAATAAAAAATTAACCACTTTATATGCATAAATTCTCATTCTATATTATTTATTTAAATACTTATTAGCCATCTTCAACATTCTGACATGAACACATAAGCTTACAAAACAGATAATACAAAACTCACATTTGGCCATAACTTTTTATTCAAAATTCAAAATTTCACAAATTTTGTATGGAAATTCTCAGAATTTAATTTCCTATTAACTCATGATGTTATAATTAAATAATAACCACAAAATCAAGAAAATCACATAAAACCAAGAACTCATTAATGGCTACCATAAAACAAGACAAAGGCTTAAACCTGTCTCAAAAATCAATTCGAATGATGTTGCGATAAATGGTCGCCGATCGTTGCTCCTATCCCAAGTGTAAGTTGATCTTTATTGGTACTCTCTTTCCGTCTAGCATCATTCTATTTTCTTACAGGAAGGGTGTTAGTTGTGTATAGAGAAGGAGCCAAAGGTTGAAAAGAGATTTCATTGACAGAACGGTTTAATGCACTAGTTTTGGTTTTAATTTACCATTAAAAATAAGAGAATCTTAAGGAGAGAACGCATACATCTACATAAGCAAAAACTTTCCTTAACCAAAGGAACATGAAAAATCTGGAATAATGAACAGGCAACAACTATCTCAATTAATTTCCAAGCATGAAAAATAAAATATAAAGTTTAGGAATTATCCAGAAACCAAGTCTAATACGTGCCCCTCAAATTCATTACTTCCCTATATATAACATAGTACCGAGTTCAAACTTCAATATTTTATCATCAACTCCTCCAACGCGTTTAAAAAGTAAAGTAACGTTATATTTCAATAGAATTATATGCAACATAATAGAAAAGAAAGGTCGGTGAAAAGGAATGCCCTGATTTCACCGTCATGTGCAGACTGATTTCGTAAGAACTATAGGAATACCAATGAAGGAAATCAGTTCAATCTTATTACTCTAAATGTTAGTTAAACAAACAAACACAAAACTCTTCATAACTACTTGTTTTGAAAACGGCAATCAAGAACCGATGCGAAGATAAAGAAAACATAAAAGAGGAAGAAACAACACATAAATTTACGTGGTTCCCTAACATTGTGTTAGCTAGTCCACGGGCAGAGAAGGAGCTCAGTTTTATTAAGGAGAATTGAATTACAAATTACAGAGTGAATATACAGAATGTCATAATCTGCTAGGGTTTAATTCGAGTTTATATATTCACTCTCATTAAACCCTATTACAAAATGCATAAGTATAAAACAAAACGTATATGCATAAGCGCATGCGGAACGCGCAACAGAATGCAGAAGCGCTTACGCTTCGGAGTGCGAATGCAGGATGTGCTAAACGAATGTGGATTACATTGCTACAATGCGAGATGTGTTTACTGGAATGCGAAAAGCGTTTACGCAACGGGGGCGTTGCCCCCGCACCACCACTCGATGATCAGGCAGCGAAACCCCCAACTATTAATCGTAGGACATTAATGAGTTCGAGGTATACCTGAACACTATAAAAAATATAATCCAAAATTCTTTTAGAAAAGAAATAAATTCGAGAAGTTGAAAATCCTAAAAAGGGGTAAGCTAAATGTAACCAAATAAGTAGGAAATCATCGAAGTGGTGCCTAAAGTACATGGAGCCAGCTCAGTTGCAACAAGAAGTAAAAAAAAACAAACTCGAATAATTTGGAAAATATTAAGCCAATTCAAACTACAAATAATTTATATATTAGTCGCATATCTTTTTAACATGTGATAGGGAGAATGACTAATAATATGGGCATCTTAGGTTTGAGTCTATCATATCATTTTCTTTTCTTTTTTTACACATTTATAAACTATGACAGGGCCATAAAAAAGAAAAATGTTGATCAATCTAACTCAATAATCATACGTATCATGCATAGCCCAACATTTCTCTCTTACCCTCAAGCTACATGGGAATGTTATGGGGCAACACTCCCGAAATCTAGTCGAAATATATAATTGAGTTTATATTTTTGTATTGGACTTTTATATATTTTAGGCCATATGTCGTATTATGATTTTATGATAGTACACAAACTACCTTAAAACTCTCGTTCTATGTGACCAAATATTTATATCCTTATAAATAGTTCTCTCTTTTGTCTGTGAATGTAACTAACACGGCGTTAGTGAACTACGTAAATCATTATGTTATTTGTCTCGCATTTTTCTTTAATTTTTTATTGTTATTCTCTTTATTCTTAACATATCTTGTGGATGCCTCAATTCTTAAGAAATTTTGTAGAGAACTTTAAGTTGAGGATTTAAGATAGGTAACAAGAATGAAAATGGTAAAGTCATTCTCTTTTCACACACTTTTTGACATCTTTACTCTTAAACAAACAAGGAAAGTATAGAAACTCACCAAACAGAACAAAAAAAAAATGTTGAGACTAAATTTTTAATTTTTTAACTGACTAAATTTGTAATTTAACCCTATATTAATTAGAGAAAAAATTTGTTATGAATGTGTAGGAAAACCATACATTTTTCTTATGTGCCACCACACAAATTTATTTAGGAAAAATTGCACAAATTATCCCTAAACTATAGTGTTCGTAACAATTAAACTCTTAAACTCTCAATTTGATCAATCACTTCCACTATTTTTTGATAAGTATTGCAATTAAACTGTTGTATTTAATTGGAGAGATTCTCACATGTGTACTAGTGAGGGTAAATTTATCGTATCATTTTTAATTTTTCAGAAAATAAGAAACAAAAATGGTATCAAATCCGTACGTACTCCATTCCAATCCAACAAGATTCCATCCAAATGAATCCCAAACCTTCCAAAGACAGAAAAATGAATTGAACAGCTTGAAAAATAAAAGAACAACATAGAGATCTCAAGAACATTTTTGGTGGCTTTTGAGAGTGAATGTCGAAGGAGAAATACTTAATTCTTTATGTATAAGGATACAAGCCATTCTAAATTGCATACGTAGTACCCACAATATTTTTTTTATTATTATTGTTGTTGTTCGAATGAGAACTTGCTTCTCTATTCATAAGAAGACAAGTATTTCTCATATCGGATCTAGGAGTGAAAATAAAAAACTACTTATTTGTGTATACACAATTTTCCTTGGCCAACTATCAAAAAGAGGAAGCCCAGGCTTGGGGCCACGTTGGATATCTTCTTGAGGAAACTCACTAGGGATCCCATTGGTTCACAATACGAAAGAAGTCAAAGTTTGAACTTCAAGGGCATTTTTTTCTTGTGTGCAACGATTTGCTACATGAGATTGAGCTAATTTCAATAGAACAAGACACATCAGAAGTGAGGAACGAACCATCTGAATACCAAACTACACCATGTGACTTACGCATTTCAACAAATGCTTAAGCTACTTATTACCTCTCTATATCTCGCTTCAGATTAGGAATGTTGAATAAACTTAAATGTAATTTTGATGTATTTAGAATATTTTTAATTGGGACTATAATTAAGGAATTAATGTGTCTTTAATTATGGAGGAGATTAAAGAATTAGTGGATCCTTAATATAGGAATTAGTGGGAAACGTTTTTTGGTAAAAATAAAGTCAAATATGGAAAAGCCTTGGAGACCAAGTTTGTAATAAGGCTATAAATAGAGTGCTTATTCTATTGTGAAAAGTAGAGCAAGAAAGAGCAAAGAGCAAAGAGAGAAAGAAAGGAAGAGAAAGTTGTAGAGAAAGAAGTTGAGAAATAGTGAAAGTGATTTTAGAGAAATTTCGTTGCTTTGTCTCTAAAGTCACGAAAGCGACTATTCTATTCACATCTTTTATTTGTTGTTTTAATTTTACAAATTGGTAACAAAGCGTTATTTTACAAATTGGAATAAGAGCCAATGGCGAACACGACGAGTCAAATGCCGCTGCCACGATTGACAAAGGTGAATTACGAGAATTTGAGCAGTCAGATAAAAGCTCTTCTCGGATCTCATGATGCATAGGAAGTGGTCGAGGGAGGTTTCAAACAACCAGCTGATACCACGGGCTATTCGGCAAATCAAACCAAAGCGTTGAAAAAAATGTAGTGGAATGATAAAACGACATTGTACATGTTGTTCCGACCTGTTGACGAATCGAGTTTGGAGAAAATTACAAGTGAAACAACTTCAAAAGAAGCGTGAGACACTTTAAAAAAAGTGTTCAAAGAAGGCGACCGAGTCAAGCAAGTGCCTCTCCAAGACTCTTCGTGGCGAGTTGGATAGCATAAAGATGAAGGAGTAAAAAAGCGTATCTGACTACATCACGCATGTACAGACGGTGGTGAACCAACTCAATCACAACGGAGAAAATCTAACCGATGCCCGAGTTGTGGAGAAGATTTTGAGATCATTGACCAACAATTTCAAGAATGTTGTGTACGCGATAGAAGAATTAAAGAACCTTGCGACGTTTACTGTTGACGAGCTCGCCAGTTTTCTTAAGGCACATGAGCAACGTAAGAATAAAAAGAATGAGGAAATGCTAGAGCAAGCGCTTCAAACCAAGGCGTCACTAAAAAATGAAAAGGTACCCTATTCTAAACAATTTGAGGGTAGAGTTCTCGACCGTAGAGGTCATGGAAATAGTCGCAGTGTTCAAAGCGATAGTCATGAAGCGTATAATGAGGAGAAGGGCGAGCCTAACGAATTGGCATGGAAGAGGACGTTGATAGCTCTCAAATAAAGCATAATTTAGACTACTCTATTCTATATTTTACTAAGGTTCGGGGGGAATAATTAAATAATTAAGGACAAATTGCGATTAAAACTATTAGAAGTCTCACACATTTATTATTCGACATAAGAAGGGCAAGCATTGCATTTTAAGTTAAATAATGAATGAATTGCGCTAATAAAGGTTATAAAATGCAGGATTGCGGAACTAGGATGCTGGTGAACGGACTGGATGCAAACAGTGAAAGGTAAAATCATATAAAGCATTCTGGAGATAACAGCTTCTGAAGAATCACGCCAACAAGGAAATAACTGAAAAATCAATTAACAATCAATCCGACGTTGATCAAGGAATTCCAGCAGAAATTAGAAGATCCTAGCAATTATGAAATATATTCTAGCTCACATAAGCTTGTTGAGCAAGTAAAATCATCTCTATTTAAAGAAGTCAAAAAGCTGTAATCGATGAGCTGGTTCGGTTGGTCAGATGCTAATTCGATTGAATACCATGAGAAGAAAGCAACTAGATGATGTCTGTAGAATCCATTGACAAGGAATCTGCACCTCTTCAACAGCGGCACCAATTCCTTAGTTTTATTTATGTATTGTAAGAGTAGTGTGTAGATCAGTAGTAAACTTTTAGTAATGACATTTATAAATTGGCATTATCGATTGTTACTCATTTCTATGTTACATTAGTTTAGAAGTAGTGGTAAGAATTCGTATGTAGAATGCATGTTAAGATTGCAGGTAGTTAGATTTTATACTGTTGCGAGTTATTTTATTCATGTGTGTGATTAGCTACCCACGTATGCTAACCATCAGGGAACTCGGAAGAGGAAATTGGTTGATGATCTAGCATGTTACGATAGGTGTGATGTGAGGTCTCTTGCATCAATAAAGAAGTTAGAAATAACACTACTATCGCATACGTCGCCTGGAGTTAAGTATGAAGAACCACAGCAAAAGCTAAGAAAAGCATAAACCAACAAGTGTGGAAACACTCATTAGAATAAGGAAGCATGAAATCTAATTTACCATTATTGCATGATTAACATTTTCTGCATCTGTATTTTTACCTATGCTTAGTTACATTGCATTTAGAGTCCAGAAAACCAAAAAAAATCACCAACACTTCTTTTTATTTATTCGCATTAACTCTTAAGCTAATAAACTTAATTTTAGACATCAATCCCTGTGGAGAACGATAAAATATATATACTTATCACTTGCTCCATTTCTGACCGCGTATACTTGCGTGAAATCGTTTCCGAAGCCAACACTTTACAATAGGTTTAAGCTTAGAAATCATTCATCATCATACATAGTCGTATCAGAAATAACCCAGTCAAACGCGATCAAGGAAGAGGCAGTCGATCGAATCATTCTAACATCAAATGTTATAAATGTCACAGATATGGTCACTATACGAGTGATTGCTACTTCGAAAAATGTTATAATTGCGGAAAAGTGGGGCATTTCTCAAAAGATTATTGAGCGGATTGAAGAAACAACCAATTTAGCATAAGAAGACGAACCGAATGAAAGTCTTCTCTTGATGGCCAAAAATGACGACAACACCAACAATGATACTTTGTGGTATCTCGACTCAAGAGCAAGCAACCATATGTGTGGTCACGAGTATTTATTCAAAAAGATGCGAAAGATTAAAGATGGTCATGTGTCTTTTAGAGATGCGTCAAAGGTGAAGGTCAAAGGAAAATGTACGATTTCTTATTTGCAAAAGGATGGCTTAATAGGGTCAATCCAAGATGTTTATTATGTACTAGATCTCAAAATAAATATTTTGAGTTTGGGGTAACTCATAGAGAAGTATTTTTCAATATTTTTTAAAGAATGGTTGTTACACTTGAAGGACAAGCAAGAGCATTTGATCGCTCAAGTTGAGATAGAAAGAAATGGGATGTATAGACTGGATTTGAGAAGTGTACGAGAAAAATGGTTACGAGTAGACGTGAAAGACAAAGCATCGCTTTGGAATCTTCGCTTTGGCCACCTACATTATGGTGGCTTAAAAGAGTTAACGAAGAAGGATATGGTGCACGGGCTACCTGACATGGATTATGAGGGAAAGTTTTCTGAAGAATCTGTTCTCAGTAAGCATGTGAGAACCTCGTTTCAGAAGAAAGTGGAATACCGAGCGAAGTAACTGCTCGAAATGATTTATACGAACATATGCGGATCAATTACCCCATGGATCTTTTAGCGGTAAAAGGTACTTCATTTCCTTTATCTATGATTTCTCACGAAAAACTTAGGTTTTTTTTTTAAAGAAAAATCAGAAGCATTCGAGGTATTCACAAAATTCAAAGTGAAGGTGGAGAAGAAAACTAGTAGATAGATTAAAGTTGTACAATCTGACAGAGGTGGAGAATGTACCTCGATAGTTTTCATGAAGTATTGCGAGAAGCAAGGCATAAGGCGATTCCTAACTGCACCATACACTTCTCAACAGAATGGTGTGGCTGAGAGAAAATACAGAATCATTCTTGACATGGTTCGAGCAATCTTGAAGTGCAAAAAATGCCTAAAGGGGTGTTTGTTTACCATATTTAGGTAGGATTTAGCTTAAGGAGTTATATTGAGGAGTAATTTTGAGTAGTTAAAAATTGAGAGTTGTAGTCAAAAACTCGTTTGGATGTGGTTTTTGTGTAGAGGAATTAGAGTCAAAACCTTGTTTGGATGTAGATTTAAAATGAGTAGTTATTTTGAGTAGTTAAAAAATGAATGATTGAAAATGAGTTATTTTGATTGATTTGAAATAAATGATTAAAAATGAGTGGTTAGAAATGATTGAGCAGTTATAAATGAATGATTAGAAATGAATGGTTAGAAATTAAGAGTTGTTTTTAAAAGTAAAAAGGATGAGAAGTTAGTAAAAACTCGTTTGGATGTAGGTTTTCGAGGAGGAGTTAGTAAATCCTCAAACTAAATCCTCCTTAAATATGTCAAACAAACAACCCCTAAAGAATTTTTGGCGGAAGTAGTGCAGTGCGTAGTTTATGTGCAAAATCGATTCTCACGTGCGAAGTTAGGTGATCAGATACCACAAGAGGCATGGAGTGGATGGAAGCTGACAATTTCGCATCTTAAAGTTTTTGGTAGTGTGTCTTATGCACACGTACTTGATCAACGAAGAACGAAGCTCGAAGACAAGAGCAAAAAGTATGTCTTATTGGCTATGATGAGAAAACTAATGGGTACAAGCTACTTGACCCAATAAGCAATAAGGTGATGGTGAGTCGCGATGTGCGTGTAAATGAAGAAAACGAATGGGACTGGAACAGTTCGATGGAAGTTAGCATCAAAGTTGGAGAATCACCAGTCATGACATCAACTAGTAACCAAAAAATTATGAAACTACTGATGATGAAGACTAACTACAACAACCTAGAATGCAGAGTTTGCAAGATTTGTATCATTCGATGAATGAGGTACACCTTGTATGTCTTTTGGCAGATGCTGAAAATATTTGCTTTGAAGAAGTGGTGCGGGATAAGAAGTGGCAAACAACCATGGATGAGGAGATTAATGCGATTGAGCACAATAATACATGGAAGCTAACATAATTTTTGGAACGAAGTCAGCCCATTGGTGTGAAGTGGGTGTCCAAGAAAAAGATGAATGTGCAAGAAAAGATAGATCAGTACAAGGCCCGACTTGTTGCGAAGGGATACAAGCAAAAAGTAGGAATTGACTATGACGAAGTATTTGCTCCTATTGCGAGAATGAAGACAATCTGATTGCTCATTTCTCAAACGGCTTAATTTAAATGGCCAATTTTCAGATGGATGTCAAGACATCATTCTTGAATGGTGTGCTAGAAGAAGAAGTCTATATCGAACAACCATTCGGATACATGAAAATTAAAGAAAAGAGGAAAGTGCTAAAATTGAAGAAAGCACTTTATGGGTATAAGCAAGCACCACGAGTGTGGAATATTCGCATTGATACATATTTCAAGGAGAACAGATACAAACAGTATCCTTACGAGCATACTCTCTACACAAAATAGGGTGGAGGTAATGCGATATTTGTTGCTCTTTATGTTGATGACTTTATTTTCATGGGTAACAATGACGGGATGATTAAAGAGTTTAAGAGCACAATGAAGCGAGAGTTTGAAATTACTGATTTGGGTTTACTGAAGTTTTTCCTTAGTTTGGAGGTTAAACAATAAGAGACGAGTATTTTTGTATCGCATGAGCAATATATGAAAGAGATACTGAAGAAGTACAAAATGTCGAATTGCAATTCGGTTTTAATACCAATAGAACTAGGTCTGAAACTCTCAAAGTTCGATGGAGAAGAACGTATGGATGCGAGTAGATATCGGAGTTTGGTGGGAAGCATTCGCTATCTCACATGCACAAGGTCGGATCTTGTATCAAGTGTTGGCATTGTAAGTTGGATCATGAAGGAGCCAGTTTATTCACATTGGAAGGTATTAAAGCGAATTTTGCAATTCATCCAAGGTATGGTGACACTTGGGATATTTTATTCGAAAGTGGAAGATTACAAGTTGATTAGTTACTTCGACAGCGATTGGTGCAAAGACGTAAACGATCAGAAAAGTACATTCGGATTCGCATTTTTTATGGGCAACACATCATTTACTTGGCTATCAAAGAAACAACCGAACATAACGCTCTCGACATGTGAAAATGAATATGTTGTAGCTTCTTGGTGTGTATGTCATGCGATATGGCTCTGAAATTTGTTGAGCAAGATGGAGCTAAAGCAACTTGGTCCAATCGTGATTCAAGTTGAAAACAAATCAACAATTGAGTTAGCAAAGAATTCAGTCAGTGAACCACAAAAAAAGCAAACACATTGATGTTCGTTTTCATTTCATCTGAGATCACGTGAAGGAAAGAAGCATGAAGTGCAACATGTGACGAGTCAAGATCAAGTTGCAGATATTTTCATAAAACTGGTACTGAAGGTTTTGTTCGACAAACTCAAGAAGATGATTGGTGATAGATCTCAAATAGAGCATAATTTAGGCCAGTTTATTATGCATTTTTCTAAGGTTTAAGGGAAATAATTAAGCTATTAAGGACTCAATGCGAGTAGAACTGTTAGAAAGCATAAACATTCATCATTTAGCACGTTATAGGCTTGACATCGCATTTAACTGAATAAACTATGCTCAAGGGATCCTGTATTAATGAAGATCTTCCAGCTCGCACCAACTTGTTAGCCAAGCAAATTAACTCTATAAAAAGGTAGAAAAAAGCTGTAATTGGGGAGCTGGTGAGGGTGACCAGAACTAGTGGGTTGGCCGAGTGCCAATCTGCACAAACCAGAACTGGTGGTGTCTGTAGGAGCCGATAACAAGGAATCTGCACACTTCACAACCGCATCAATTTCTATCTATTGTTTTGTTTTAGTACTTTATTAGTTAGGAAAATATTGTAGAACTGTTTCGACATTTAGTAATGAGATATCTAAATTTCCCTTATTATCTGTTGATCTTTTCTATGTCTTGTTAGATAGGGGCTATAGTGATAATTCGCATGTAGGATACATGTTGTTGTTGTAGGTACTTAGTTTTTATACTACTACAATTCAATTCTTAAGTATGCATCAACTAGTTGCCCACGCATGCTAACCTTTAGTAAACTCGGAAGAGGGAAGAGGGAACTGAAGACATGCTCAGTATGTTACGATAGGTTCATCATAAGATCTCTTGCATGATTTAAGGAGTTAGGAATAACCTTACTATCGCACGCGTAGCCTAGGTTCAGTCCAAGAGACTACTGTGAAAGCAGGGTTAATTGTAAATCAATAAGTGTGGAAAACATTTATTAAGACGGGGAAGCATGAGATCTATTTACAACTATTGCATATTCAACATCTTCTACATTCGCATTCATCACCAATGCTCATTAGTTTACTATTATTTAGAGTCTTAGAAGAAAAACCCAATCAACCATCAATTACATGCTTTTTATTTCCTTGCATAACTCTTGAATTAGTAAAACTAGTTCTAGACCCTCAATCTCTGAGGGATTGATAAAATATATACTTATTACTTGCTGCAATCCGACCGCGTATACTTAAGCGTAGTGATTTCAAGCTCCGCTTAGCAATAAGTTAAGCTTTGCATTCATTAACTACATAGTTATATCGGAACGATTAACCGGCATCAATTGACATGGCGAATGGCAGAAGCATTTAAGTTTATGGATTAGTTTTGTTGAATAAACTTAAATGAAATTTTGATGTATTTAGAATATTGTTAGTTGGGGCTATAATTAAAAAATTAATGGGTCTTTAATTATGGAGGAGATTAAGGAATTAGTGGATCCTTAATATAAGAATTAATGGGAAACGTTTTTTTGTAAATATAAAGCCAGATATGGAAAAGCCTTGGAGACCAAGTTTGTAATAGGGCTATAAATAGAGTGCTCATTCCATTGTGAAAAGTAGAGCAAGCAAAAGCAGAGAGAGCAAGAAAGGAAGAGAAAGTTGTAGAGAAAGAAGTTGAGAAATAGAGAAAGTGATTTTAGAGAAATTTCGGTGCTTTGTCTCTCTAGTCACGAAAGCGACTGTTCTATTCACATCTTTTATTTGTTGTTTTAATTTTATAAGGAACACTAATTCATCATCAAGACATCGGAGCGATGCAAATGTTGGGTGAATATTGGAAAGATTGTCAACAGTTTCTTTAGAAAACTCGGTGGCCATGATCAATAAAATTTAGGCTAAATTATCAAAATACCCTTGAACTATTACATTTGTGTCAAATTTACCCTAACCTTTGAAAAGTTTGAAAAGTATCCCTAAACTTTACCAAATGCTTAAAAAATATTCTTGCCATTAATTTTGAATGAAAACTGTTAAAGTTTTGTTCCAAAAATACCCCTGAACTTTAACAAGTTTTAAAAAATACCCTTGGTCTTAAAAAACATAAAATTTAAATAATTTAGGCCACGTTTGACAATCATTTTTTTTTTTTGAAATTTAAACTTATTCTTACTCAGATTTCCTACAATAAGTTTCATCTTTCCTATAATATATCCATATTTCCTTAAGAAAGTATATGAATGCTAACCAAATTTCAAAAATAAAAACAAATATAAGGTAATATGTAGATATCAAATAAGAAAAAACATATGATAAGGTAGTTGTTGTAGGCTTAATTTCAAAAACTAAAAACTAAAAATAAAATGGTTATTAAACGGGACCTTAGCTTCCCAAATATTTGTTTTAATGTGTCAAACTTTGACCTAGATGAATAAGAAATTCTCGATGACTCATACAGACTTTCAAATTGAGATTTGTTGTTTATTATTACATTATGATTAACACTAGAATTTAAAACTTATTTATAATCTTGTAATTTATTTAAATTTTTGGGTTTCTTCTTATCAATAGCAAATAAAACATTAGAGCGAACAATACAAACAATAAAAGAAATACTACATTCAATGACTTTTTAATAGTTTTATGCATCTAAAACACAAAAGTTCGAGTTAATTTTAGGTCAACCTTGACCCAACCCAGCCCAACCCAAATTTTTTTAAACCCAACCCAACCTAACCTGTTAAATTGGATAAGGTTAGTTCGGGTTACTCGAATTGTCGGGTTGTTTTCACACCTCTATCTCGAACTTTTTTCAAACCACAACCACTAAATTTATATTTTACCTTAAAAAAAAAGAAAGAAAAGTGAAGAGCCACAAGGCATCCAAACATTTCCACGTAGAAGCCATCGATCAAAACATTTGGCGCCAACGAAAAGTACCTTTCTGGAAACTGTTGTCTTCGTTTGGATCTTCCCATTTATTCCTATTTTCTATCATTTCTTTTTGTATTGGCTTCTAATTGGTACCTACCTTAACCTACCTAACCCACATAACTCGATTAACCCCCCATCTTTGAATTTTCCCACTTTCCCAATCGCTCCGATCATTTCATCTTCTTCCAAACAAACCTCTGCCAAATTCCATGGCCAACTTTCAAGCCCACCATTCTCCCCATTCTTCTTCTAGTTGTTCCAGTGATTTCTCTTTTTCAATCGATTCCGATGCCGATGACGATGAACACTGCGATCTGGTTGTATCTTCTTCTGGTTCGTTTCTCTTCTCCTTTTCTTCCTTTTTCAGGTTCAGGTTTTTTTTGTTGTTTTAGTTTTCATCTGAATTCTCTGTTTGCTTTATGACTATGGAAATTGAGATATGGAATCAATTATGATTTCGATGAACAAGCATCTATGGAGATAAATGTGGGACGGGTTTTTTCTTTTGTAGAACCATATTTGTCGTCTATCTGAATGTGCTTTCAGGAAATACTGACAGGAATTCATCTGGAGATAATAATATTCGAGGTGAATCATCAGTGGGGAGTAGGGATTTGGATTCTCACTCAAATCAGCTTACCAAGTCAGGGAAATCAACTGAGAATCACGCATTGAGTCTTTTAGTCAAAAATACTTTTGATGAAAAAGCTTCTCTCAGGAACAAGGTATGTTGAATTTCGTTTGACTTGCCATACAAATTTATTATTCTAGATGCCAAAAGGAAAAACGGCGCGGTGGTCGAGCTCTTGGGTTTTGAAGGTGTGCTTCCCGCAAGGTCTCAAGTTCGAGACTCACCTGTGACATTCATTTGTAAACACCTCGCGTGTCTCCATTCCTTCGATGCTTCCTGGTGCCTGACCTAAGGACGGACGTGGTTACTTGAGTATAGTGGAGCGAAACTCGGATTTCCCGATTTCCAAAAAAAGAAGGAAAAACTTAATCATGCAACAAATAGATGGTTATACTTTTGACGAGTTCATTGAATTAGTTGAAAATACATTATATTGGTGTAAATGTTCACCTCCTATAACAAGATACGAAACTTCTCACCCATGAAATTCATTGTATTGGTGTAAATGTTCACCTCCTATGCCAAAAGGAAAAACGGCACGGTGGTCGAAGGCTTGGATTTTGAAGATGTGCTTTCCTCAAGGTCTTAAGTTCGAGACTCGTTTGTGACATTTATTTGAAGACACCTCCTGTGTCTCCATTCCTTCGATATTTCTCAATGCCTAGCCTAGGAACGGGAATGGCTACCCCGGGTAAGTGGAGCGAAGTTCGGATTTCCCGATTTCCCAAAAAAAAAAGGAAAAACTTAATCATGCAACAAATAGATGGTTTTTCTTTTGAGGAGTTCATTGAATTAGTCCAAAATGCATTGTATTGGTGTAATTGTTCACCTCCTATAACAAGATATGAAACTTCTCATTGATGAAATAGAAAAGAATAATGCTCAAAGGATACAAAATTTGCAAAGTAGTGAAAATAAAATCGTCAAACAAGAGTAGTAAATAATAAAATTTACGACTGTCGAATAAAGACATTACAATTAAGACATATATCATTTAAAGAGAATTCAACGAGGCTTAGAAAGAGAATACCAAGATGAAGTCTTGAGACGAGCTGATTCAAAACGATCTAACCAAGGGTCAAGGGGGATGCTTGTTTCGGAGGATCCTTGAGTTTCTTTCCAACCATATTTCAGA
The DNA here is from genome assembly GCA_037833695.1 of Sechiopsis laciniata. Classification (NCBI taxonomy): domain Eukaryota; kingdom Viridiplantae; phylum Streptophyta; class Magnoliopsida; order Cucurbitales; family Cucurbitaceae; genus Sechiopsis; species Sechiopsis laciniata. The sequence continues at coordinate 14,742 of JBBMKA010060746.1, forward strand.
AAGGAGTTTTTTTTTTTTCATCACTTTTCAGTGAGCCTTTTATCCCGACGCCAACAGCTTGCTTCGGCTTCTCCATTACATAAAGATGTATTTTGGGTCATCTGGAAATCTAAAAGCCCGAAAAGAATTAACATTTGCTATCAATAATTTGAATGGAAACTTAAATACTTTTTAAGTTCTTCAAACGAAGTTGACCTTCTTCAAGCTATTACCTTCAGTTTGTCCTCTTTGTTTCAAGGGAAGGAATTTTCTCTTTCACATTTTTTTTGGTTGTGTTTATTCGTTGGTTCAGGTTCTTTTCCATATTCAACAGCATAGTGGCTGTTTTCTATTGTCTTGAAGGAAAATGTTCTTTAGTTTCTTATTGGCCCTTCAGTAACTTCAAGACCTAGGTTTTCTTGGATTAATGGGATCAAAGCTTTATTATTGGAGTTATATGGAAAACAACCTAAGCTTCTTCCTTGGTCCAGTCGTTTTGATTCAACATGTTTAAAGCTTCATCTTGGTGCTCTCTTTCCAAGGACCAAGACTTCTTCTGGCTTCTCATTACTAAGTTATTTGTTTTAATCGTAATGTTTTTATTGTCCACTTGAAATTCTTTCTTGGTTTCTTTTATCTGTTGTTTTTTTTTTCACTCCTTTAAAGGATTTCACGTTTTATGAGCATAATCAATCTTGTTAAAAAAAAAACTGTTGGTTATTTGTCCCAATTATTCTCACATTATTTGTTTCCATATTTATTGGATTAATATCTTGTATTTATAATATTATTGATTTGTAGAGGATATTATTCTAGTCTATTATTTATTTCCTTATTTGTATAGTGAGGGTTTCTCTATTTAAGAAACACCTTTTATCAATGAATAATACAGAACATTTTTCCTCTCCTTCTGTTTTGCACATGGTATCAGAGCCAAATAAAGAGAAGGAAAAAGTTTTTATAAAAAACCCTAAAATAACATACCAGTTGTCGCCGCAGAAGCCTACTTCCGCCGCCGCCAGTCTAAGAAGGGTGTCGGACCTTGGTGTTTTGCGGGTTTACACGGGTTTTCTGGCCTCGTTTCTTCGTGACTATTCAAGGTGTTCATATGGGGCTGTTTGTTGCACGACTCCTTGCAGTCACTAGTGTGACCACGCTACTGTCACATCCTTGGAAGACACGTTACTATAGGTCTCTTGAGATTGGGACACTGTTTTGAGTTGTCTACCATTTGGTTTTTGACTGCTGGTTTTATTTGTTATTGCTGTTTTTTTCTAATCAAGTTGCTGTTTGCACTTTTTCTAGCCTTAAAATCTTACTTTAGATTAAAGAATCATGGCTGAAGACAAGATGTCAGTTGCTAGGACATTGGCCAATGGCCCTACTATCCAAATTACAACCATTCGACTTAATGGTGACAACTTCCTTCGATGGTCACAGAGTGTTTGAATGTATATTTGTGGACTAGGCAAGATTGGGTATCTTACGGGAGATAAGAAAGCACCTTCCTCAAATGATTCGTCCTTGCCTTGTGGGATGCTGAAAACTCCATGGTTATGACCTGGCTAGTGAATTCCATGGTAGAAGACATCAGTAATAACTATATGTGTTACTCGACTGCCAAAGAATTAAGGGACGTGTCACAGAAATGTATTCTGACCCGAAAAATCAGTCGCAAGTGTTTGAGTTGAATCTCAAATTAAGTGATATAAAGCAGGGAGGTACTTCTGTTACTCAGTATTTTCATTCCTTAAAACGAATTTGGCAAGATCTTGATCTATTTGATAATTATGAGTGGAAGTCTACTAAAGATCAGAAGCATTATAAGAAAATAGTTGAGAACGGTCGAATTTATAAATTCCTAGTTGTCCTTAATGTAGAGTTTAATGAAGTTCGAGGCAGAATACTAGGTAAAGCTACTTTTCCTAATTTAAGTGAAGTTTTTTCTGAAGTTCGCAGGGAAGAAAGCCGCCAAAATGTAATGATTGGTAAAAAACCAATTGATACCGTTGAAAGCTTTACACTGGTTATCGAGGCCACTGCGAATAAGGCATCTGATCAGGCAAACAAACCTTGTGTGTGGTGTTACTATTACAACAAATCGAAACACACTCGGGAGATATGTTGGAAGATCCACGGAAAACCTGTTAGCCATAAAAACACCAAACAAAGTGAAATAAATAGTCGTCCATCAACATCTATTGTTAATAGTGCTGATTCAACTCCATTCAATAAAGAGCAAATTGATCAAATCCTAAAGTTGCTCAAGACCACTACGACTTCTTGTAATCCCAGTGTTTCCTTGGCACAAACAGGTAATTGTCCTCATGCCTTCTCCTGTCTTACTGCAGCCCCGTGGATTATAGATTTTGGAGCTTCTGACCACATGACTAGCTCCTCAAAACTCTTCAAGTCATACTCTCCACTATATTGTAATGAACAAATTAGAATAGCAGATGATAGTTTCAGTTCTATTTTTGGAAAAGGAACTATTAAGCTATCTCCACACCTTACATTACAATCTGTCCTTCATGTCCCTAAATTAGCTTGCAATTTACTTTCAGTTAGCAAGATTTCTAGAGATTCTAATTGTCGTGTTATTTTCTATGACTCACATTGTGTTTTTCAGAAACAGGAGTTGGGGAAGACGATTGGACATGCTAGGATGCTTGACGGCCTTTATGTTAGTTGATATAATTCAATGTACTCCAATCCATTAGTTTAGACTTTTGGATTGATTGGTGGTTTAACATAATTCAACATGGTATCAGAGCAGGAGGTCTTGAGTTCGAACCCCTGTCGA
>JBBMKA010060757.1:0-17516 GCA_037833695.1 Sechiopsis laciniata
TGAATTATGTAAATCACCAATCAATCCAAAAGCCTAAGCTGATGGATTGGGGTAAATTTAATTATATCAACCAACAAAAACAATGAGCAAAAATCAAAGAGAATGTCCAAAAGAAAAACACGAAAAAAATGAGAAGAAGAAGAATCGACGAAAACAAAGAAGAAAACATGGCTACGAGCATCTAAGAAGAAACCATGGAGGGCGACGAGGGCAAAGATGACGACGAAGGGTGATCGTTTTTGCCAATGTTGGCGACTGCGAGAGATGGTGAAAGATCGAAATCGACATCGACGCAAGGATAGGTGAGATAGAGATCAACGTCGGCAACAAACTCCTGTGTGGATGATGATGTAGTCAAGGAAAGGCGCAATCGGGAAAGCGGGCCCAAGGTTCTGTGTGCAGTGCTGTTCAATTGGAAGAAAAAAAAAATTCCATCACTGTCGTGGAGGAGATGAAAAGAAGAAAAAAAAAGATGTTGAATTTCAAAAAGTGAGGGAATTTTATGTGATGGCTAAGGTTTCTTTGATGTTGAATAGGGTGTTATAGGGCTGTTGTAGGCTGCCTTGGGCTATGTTACTAATGGGCAATTTCAATTGTTTTAGGCTCATTTGTAGAATGGTAGAATGGTGGCGTTTGTAATTGTGGATTTAACTTGAGAAGATTGAGCCACGGTCAACACCGCCAGCCACCACAGTCCCGACCACCGCCGTCGTCACTTCAGCCACTTCCACCAGTGGCAGCCCAGCTCCGGCCACCGAAAAAAAAAAAAAAAACAATCTGGGTTTTCATTTTTATGTTTCTATTTTTTGTTTTTCTTGTGTATGCCCACTTTGAGGACAAGGTGCTTTAAAGAGGCGGGTATTGATACGTTCTGGGCCTTAGAGTATTATGGCATAATATAAGGGTATGTTAGCAATTACTTGAAGAGTAAATTAGAGGCTAGGATTTATAAATAGAGAGAGGTAGTAGGGGAAGAGAAAGGTATCAAATATATTGTAACCATTTTGGTATTAGGGCTTGAGAGTGGTTCTCAAGAATGGGAGGTTCCAAGACCTATTAAATTTTGGTTTATCTTGTAGTTATTTTCTTTTTGATATAATCTAGATCCTGGATCTTATCAATATATATACCTTAAATGGGAAAGTGTGTGAGTGAATAAAAATGTGGGTAAAGTAAGGTTATGGGATAAGTTTTAAAAGATATATATAAATATATATAAAAAGGGAAGCAGATGTGGCAAACAACCAGGGTAAGGATGGGGAAATGACGTGTCTTTATTTGGGCAAAGGGGTGAGACGACATCGTTTTTTCGTGAGGGCAAAACGACTTTGGATTTATGGAAAACACATAGGAGATCTAGGGTGGAAGAAGGAAGGGTTTGCGCTTGAGGCGACGGAGGATAGATTGAAGCCGAGAGTTGATGTTTTCTGAGGTGTTTGTGACCCTGACGACGCAAATTGGTGAATGATGCTCGTTTGGAGGTAGGTGTTCAATTATCTTGTTCTTTTGAAAATGGGCGTGGGAAGAAAAAATTTAATGTTGAAGCGTGTGTTTTTTCAGAGGAACTCTTGAGGCTAAGTTCTTGTGTTCGAAGGGATGTTCTATCAAGGGAGAATAATGTCTCTAAGGAGAAAACCTTGGAGTAAGAGGGTGAGAAGATAATTGATAGATTAAAGTGGTTTGGGGATTCATCAATTAGGATTTCTATAAGGTTATTCTTCCCTTGCCGACTGAGGTAGAATTAGTAAATCTCTTTGATATGAATTTAATTGTGAAACGCTCTTGTATGTGTAGGAAGTTCGGGGTGCTCAGATTTGAGCAAAACCATGAGAAGGCGTCGCATCAACAGGTGAGGAAATTTTAAGATTCAAATACTAGATGAGTCTGCTTGCTAATGTGATATGATATGAGGTAAATTGAAGGATTGAATGTTGGAATTGAAGTGTGAAAGTTTATGTGGTAATTGGCAGGGTATTGATACATGCCTAAGATATCTGTGTTTGTTTTAGAAATCTAGGAAGCGCAAAGAAATTAAAGAGAGGTTTAAAGTATTATGTGATTTTTAGGATGTGTATTAATGTCGATAAACTGGCTCATTACTTGTTTGCATTATTTATGTTGATTATATGGTTGTCGAAATTAATATTGCAGGTGCCCTTGGTAAACAACTACGAGGTTTGTAGGTTATTCGGCTCCTCCCACATACCCTCTTCTTTTGATGTTTTGCTCTGGAATGTTGCTTCAAATCGACGTTACGATATTTTTATGAAACCTTCCACGTGTGGATAGGTGAAAAATAAACTCTTTCTTTGAACGAACTTGTATACATGAGAAGAATAACATGAACTTTACACAAGGTGGTAAACGTTTGTTTGCAATTCTTTTTTTTCTATATGTTTAATGTAGCAAGTGGTTGGTTCTCAAGGCACGTACTAGATGACAGGGGTGTTACAGTTGGTATCAGAGCCCAAGTATAGGTTCTGTAGACTTGGTGTAAGGTTTGAAGGAAGTAAAAGAAAAGCTGAAAGTAGCATTTTTTCCTAGTGTGCAGGTGTGAGTGATTTCAACGGCATCAATGCATTTGTCATTCCTTCTTGTCCAAGTGTGTTATATCTTAAAAGGTTTGCCTCTCAAGTAACATGCTTGCTAGAAAGGGTAGTGATGGCTTCCTCTTTTTCAAGAGTGCCAAGGTGGGTGGATTCAACTTCGTCAGTGTTGTGACATTCGAGAGGTTGTATCTCACTAGTGATAGTTAACACAAGCTCGTTCCCTATAAGTTGGAGGTCAGACATGTGGTATGATAGTGTGTAATAGGATGTTATTTGTGAGCTAGCGTGTTGTAGGTGTGACTAGGGGGAAATGTAGTCGCTTCTTTTAAACATATTTGTGCAGTGACAGAGTCAAGAATAGTGTGAGTATTCCTCAACCACCTCCATGAGATTGTGTGACGAGCGTGCATCTTGGAAAAAAAAAACCATCTATCCTTTAAGATTGGCTCGTGAAATATGTAATGAAGAATAGTGTGAGAGAGCCAAAGTTATACCTGATGTAGCAGAGTGAGTCGAAAGGAACATTAACTATTCCCTGAGACGGGATTAGGTTGAGTATGTAATGTGTAACAATTACGTTTCAAGAAAAGTGAACGATGTACGGTCACTCCCTAGTGAGTGGTGTACCATACGTGGGACTAAGAGGGTGCGAACTAGTTCTTTGAGTTGAGTCGACATGAGAATGTAGTTTAAAGTGGCGACACCAATGTATGGTAGAGGGTGTGGGTAGTTTGAAAGGACATCAATGGTTACTTTATGGCGATAAACACATAAAAGCAGGGTTAGAAATAGCAAGTGTTCTTCGTGGTCACCTTCTGTTTAATAGTGTAAATTTAGAGGAGCATTTCTTGGAAAAAGAAAAAAAATGGGTTTCATAAGAGGATGTTCAGGTGGTTTGGAAAAAATTTACCTGGGCATAGGGGTACGAAATTCGATGGAAAAAAAAAAAGTGGCGCATGGGACCGCTAAGGAGCATTCGACTAGAATGTGATCTGTATAAGAAGCTAAGGGAATGTCGGAATTACTTTCAAAATAGGCTTGTGCGAACATGTAGCACTGAGGTGTTTCAGAGGTGCATGTTGGGAGTTGTGTAGTTCTCAGGGTTGTACGAGTTATGTGAACAAGTGTTTGGTGTTGGAATTGTGCAAGAATGTGGCTGAAGAAGTTTTTGGGACCCACTAGTCAGAGAGTGCTCATGGAATGAGGGTGGAAACCGATACTGTCAGTCACATAATGTGCACCGCAAGAGTACATTAAAAGTTAAGTTAAATCTCCAGCTGGGTCAGTTGGCTCGATGAGTGAAATAGTATATGAAGTTTATAGAATCTAGCATTGGATGTGGGTTCTGATGTTGAGACATGATGCAAAAGTTAATGCTTCTAGCTCTCATGGTCTAACTCTTATTCTGGAGGGAGTTCCAAGCGTTGGTGTGCTTTCTTTGTGCTCATACTCCATAGTGGAATAAAAAAAAATAGTTGTGAGTTTGTGTTTTGTGCTCACCGCACAAGCGGTGTGATTGAGTAGGGCGCTCTCAGAATCTCCCTATGGCAAACGTTAACATGTATTTTAGGTGTTGATTGATCGGTTCAAGTAATTCAAGCCTAAATCGAGTGTGGTATTTGATGGATGTGCTCTATAAAGAGAATTAAGTTTGTAGGAAACGAAAAGCTAATGAACTAATAATTTGGGTAAGGGGGAAAAGTTTTGGGATCAGCTCAAAACGTAAGGTTATAAAAGTCAAAGGTAGAATTTACTTTAACTTGCAAGTTACCTTGAAATAGGTAACTTGCAAGTGGTTTGCTGGTCATTCAAGTAAGTAATAGCTTGCAAGTTACTTTATGGTTACGAGCATATTAGCGTTGTAGATCTAGTTTGGTCGAGAATGTTTCTGAAGTTGTGCATCATGGTTACCTTGATATAGGGAAGAGATTTTAGTATATTATGAGTTGTGTTGTGACTCCGCATCAGGTTGTACTAGCAGACTAGGGTGCCCAATGGGATTGTTGTTGGTGGTAACTAGTGGAGTTAGAAAAGGAAAGGTAGTTGTGAATCTGGGTAAATCAATCTATGGAGTCCTAAATACTCTTAGTTGTTTAGAAAATCAATAATGATTTTGGGTATGGAATGTCACAAAAAAAAGAGATGCAGAGATGTTAGGTTTGTTTATGTATGAACTTTCGTACTTAAAGAAAGCTTCGTATAGCGTGTTGTGAAAGTTAGTGCTCATATGTGGTGTTGATGTTGTTTTGAGACAGCATGTCGATCTGTGATAGTGAGCCAAGTGAGGTTTGGTGGTTAGTAGTTAAAGCTCATTGTTCACTCATGTTTCATTATGCTTATTGGAGGTGTTAAAAGAGTAGACGATCAATAAGGAAAGGTGAGTCATTATGAGTTGTGGACGGGTCTTAGAAATGGACAGATTGGATCATGTTCAGTTTCCCTCCAATTCTGTTATTATAGTCCAAAATTCTGGTAGTTGTATGGCTTAAGTATAGTAACAAGTACTTTAGAGTGAATTCAACTGTGATCATTTCTTTTTGTGTATAGGAGATATGGAAGCGGTCGGACACAGACATTACGACGAGAAAACATCTCAATCACAGGTGAGGAGTTTTGTGTGACAACCTCTAGTGTGATTCTTTGCATCAAATGTTGATTTTGGAAATGTGAAACATTTGAAGTGTTGAGTTTAAAGTTTAAACTTGTATTGTTGGAAAATGGGAATGGGAAGCTGGGTAAGTGGAAATCATGTTGATGTGAAGGTTGGTTGGGTAACTACAGTGTGGTGCTATTTTGGTGGAATGTGTGGAGTGTTAGTATTGACTAGGTGAAATTAGATAGATTAATGGAGGTATTATCCATGTTCTGTGGTGTATAGTTAAGAGGTAATCTCTTAATGAGCTACAAGGCGACTGATTGTTGCAGCGACTAAACATAGGTTGAGTGAGGTAACTTGGTGTTAAGTCTCTTTATGTGACTTTGGTGTATTGCTTTAATGGTATGGTTAAAGGGATTTCTCTTAAGGTGGATGTGAAGTTAGAAATTTATTCGGGTGAAGGGGGGTGTGCCTAATGTTGTAGAAACAATAGTTAGGATAACGAGAAGATGTGTATTCAGAGTATGGTAGCGATACTTTAATTAGTTATATGTTGCTCTTATTTTATAGAATAGGGGTGAATATGAGAAATATGTGTGTTTGTTCATGAACTCGAAAGTTGACTGATAGGTTTATTAAGCTACCCAATTGGTGCGAGGTTTCTCCATTAAAAAAAAAAAAAAAAACTTTTTCCTTGTATGGAAAACTTTGTTTCGGTTGTGAGAATAAGAGAATATCTTAGCATGCTAAAGTTGAGCTTACTATAAATGTGAACTATTTAAGTGAGGAGTTTGGAACTCATCTTAGTTGCCAAGTTACTGTTCTTTGCACAAAGAACAAGTTGAATTTTCTATACTGTGAAGTTATTTTATAGTAAAAATGAAAATGGTAAAGGTGAGGTTAAGTGTGGAAGTGTAGGTATACGTGTGAATGATTGAATGTGGGCATGTGTGTGTGTTCTAGTGGATTTGAAATGATTGTGTGACTAAAGCAGAAGGTGTGCAAAACGTAGGAAAGGAATCCCAAGGGCAAGGAAAATTGGGTGATATTTTTTTTTTTTAAATCCTTATCTTTTTTAACTGAAATTTTATTGATGGTCTTGTTATACTAGTGCTCGGTTAGTGTATGTATGGTTTCAAAGAAAAGTTAGGTTGTGGTTATACTATAAAAAATTATTCCAGGTTGAATTTGTGAAGGTTAAGTGTGAAAAGGAATCTGACTAGGAATGAAGGTTTGTGCCAATTGATGATAAAAAGGGTTGTGGCAGAACTAGTGCCCCAAAGAAGTAATTTCGATAATTGAAAAGACATAGAACAATTGTATCCAGACTGTCTCTCAATTTTGAAGCTTTTGAGGACGAAAGGTCCTGTTAGAGGGGGAGGATTGTAAGACCCAAAAGAAAAAGATTAAAAAAAAAGTATATAATATTAAATGAGAAAGTGTATGAGTGAATAAAAATGTAGGTAAAGTAAGGTTATGGAATAAGTTTTAGAAGATATATATATATATATAAAAAGGGAAGCAGATGTGGCGAACAACTAGGGTAAGGATGGGGAAATGACTTGTCTTTATTTGGGTAGAGGGGGGAAATGACATCATTTTGTCGTGAGGGCAAAACGTCTTTGGATTTCTGGAAAACCCAGAGGAGATCGAGGGAGGAAGAAGGAAGTGTTTGCGCTTGAGGCGACAGAGGATGGATTGATGCCGAGAGTTGATGTTTTATAAGGTGTTTTGTGACCCTGCCGATGCAAATTAGTGAATGATGCTCGTTTGGAGGTATGTGATCAATTTTCTTGTTCTTTTGAAAGTGGGCAAGGGAAGGAAAAATTTAATGTTGAAGCGTGTGTTTTTTCACCGGAACTCTTGAGGCTAAGTTCTTGTGTTCGAAGGGATGTTCTATCAAGGGAGAATAATGTTTCGTAAGGAGAAAACCTTGGAGTAAGAGGGTTAGAAGATAATTAACAAATTAAAGTGGTTTAGGGATTCATCAATTTGGATTTCTATGAGGTTATTCTTCCATTGCCGATTGAGGTAGAATTAGTAAATCTCTTTGATGTGAATTTAATTGTGAAACGCTCTTGTATGTGTAGGAAGTTCGGGGTGCTCGAGTTTGAGCAAAACCACGGGGAGGTATCGCATCAGTAGGTGAGGAAATCTTAAGATTCAAATACTAGATGAGTCTACTTGCTAATGTGATATGATATGAGGTAAATTGAAGGATCAAATGTTGGAATTGAAGTCTGAAAGTTTATGTGGTAATTGACAGGGTATTGATACATGCCTAACAGGCTAATGGGATACCTAAAGATAGAGTTGTGAACTCTAAAAGGAATGGGTCAAGGGACATGCCTAACAGGCTAATGGGATACCTAAATATAGAGTTGTGAACTCTAAAAGGAATGGGTCAAGGGTAGGCTGTGTTTGGCTGTTTTGCTTTAAGTGTGCAATGAACAAGAAACTATTTAGTTAGCCTATAAGTGTAAGATGTCGGGAGAGTTAGGATGGTTGAGTGGGCCGAGTGATTTGAGATGATTTTTCGGGAAGGATGAAAGTATAAGTAAGAATAGAAGGTGCATGGACATGGCGTGGCCGCATATCCGTGTTTTTTTTTAGAAATCTAGGAAGCGCAAAGAAATTAAAGAGAGGTTTAAAGTATTATGTGATTTGTAGGATGTGTCTTAATGTCGATAAACTGGCTCATTACTTGTTTGCATTATTTATGTTGATTGTATGGTTGTCAAAATTAATATTGCCGGTGCCTTTGGTAAACAACTACGAGGTTTGTAGGTTATTCGGCAAACTCCTCCCACATACCCTCTTCTTTTGATGTTTTGCTCTGGAATGTTGCTTCAAATCGACGTTACGATATTTTTATGAAACCTTCCACGTGTGGATAGGTGAAAAATAAACTCTTTCTTTAAACGAACTTGTATATAGGAGAAGAATAACATGAATTTTACCTAAGGAGGTAAACGTTAGTTTGCCATTCTTTTTTTTTTTTTCTATATGTTTAATGTAGTAGGTAGTTTGTCCTCAAGGCACGTAATTGGAAGATAGGGGTGTTACATATTTTGTTTCGTTTGATCTTGACGACTGGAATCTGTTGAGGTAGTTGTATTTAATTAGAGCCCATTGATGTAAAACTATAGATTGTTTAGTTCATAACTAAATTCTTTCAACTACTCTCTGTTTGCATTTTCAACATGTAAGTTTATGTTGTAGAGATTAGGCGAATACTTCTTTTCTTTGTAGATGCACTTACTAACTCTTATTTAACACTCTTGTTTTTTTTTTTTTTTTTTGAAATTAGGTAACCACGCCCGTCCCTAGGCCAGGCACCGGAGACATCGAATGAGTAATGTTCACAGCTGAGCCTCATTTAACACTCTTGTTGAATCCATGAAATTTTCAAACAAAGAGTTAATAGATAACAAAAATATAAAGATCAGAGACACTTATTTGGAAGTCCAAAATTGATAAGTTGTCATTTCTTTTAAACCTTTTTTTTTCTTATTCTTCTCTGCGTACTTGCATTTCACTAACAAAGAATTTAGTAGAAAGCAATAGATAAAAAAGGATGATTGCTTACTTGGATGATTCTCACCAAGAGAGGTAACAAACCATAACTGCTTGTTCTTTGCTTTTCCTTTTACCTTAATTCTGTGAATCCTAAATGCTTACTAAATTAATTCTTTTTTTGGTTTTGTATGTGGACAATATCGAGCATCACAAAGAAGCAACAAAGATTGGTAAAGAGTTTAAGGGAAGAAGAAAGAATACAAAGATCTATAGTAGTTCGACCCAAAGTGGTCTACGTGCACTCTTCAAGAGGCAATCTTTTGTATTTCCATTCTCTGTTTTGAATAACTCTTCACAAGTACAATACTCAGACGAACACAAACATTCATCACTTCACTCCCACAAGAATACACCAAGTATATGAACTCTCACAAGACTAAACATGTGAATCATTTTTATATAGAGAGCCAAGAAACTTATTTGAACTTTCTGATTGATGAGTAATTATTTTGTTTAGTTTGATCTTGACTGCTCGAATCTATTGAGGTAGTTGTATTTAGTTAGAACCCATGGAAGTAAAACTATAGGTTGTTAAGTTCATAACTGAATTGGTTTAGCTACCTTATGTTTCCATTTCCAGCATGTAGCCTTAGGTTGTCGAGATAAGTTGGATGCTTGTTTTCTTTGTTGATTGCCTTACTGACGTCTATTTAACACTCTTGTTGAATCCATGAAATTTCCAAGCAAAGAGTTACACTTACTTGGAAGTCTAGAATTGGTAAGTTCTCATTTCTTTGTTTTCTTGTAAACCACATTTTCTTTAATAACTTGTTTTCATATTCATCTTTGTTTATCTGTACTTGCATTTATTTAACAAAAATTTCAGTAGAAAACAATAGATGGAAAATGATGATTGCTTACTTGGATGATTCTCACAAAGAGAGGTAACAAACCATAATTGTTTGTTCTTCGCTTTTCCTTTTATCTTAGTTCTTTGAATCCAAAATAACCAATTCTCTTTTGTGTTTTGTATGTGGACAATACCGAGCATCACAAAGAAACAACAAAGATTGGTAAAGAGTTTAAGGTAAGAAGAATTATAGGCATTGGAAATAGCCTATAGCACCATTATCCTTCATTTAGCTGATAACTTTCTGAGAAAGGTTAGTAACATTGATGATGTAGTCACTTTGTGGTCCTAACTCGAAGAATTTTACATGTCTAAATCTCTAACTAATAAGATTTATTTGAAGGAATCGTTGTTTGGGTTGAGGATGGATCCTTCTAAGGGATTAGAAGAAAACATAGACGTGTTCAACAAAATTTGTGGTGACCTAGACAATACCGGGGAGAAGCTTGATGCTGAAAATCAAGCAATCATTCTTCTCAATTCGTTACCCAAGATATACATAGAGCTTAAATCAATCATTAAGTATGGCAAAGATACTTTGACTCTATATATAATTCTGGATTCATTAATAAGGTCTAGGGAGTTAGAGATGAAAATAAAAAAGAAGGATTTTGAGGCCTTGTGTGCAAAGAGTAATTCTTCTAAAGGTCAGGGCAGTTCGTCAAGTAAATTGAGCTAGAAGAGATTTACGTGCAATTACTGCAAAGACAAGGGACACACTAAGTATAAATGTCCTACTCTGAAGAGGAAAGGTAAGTTACCTATTAGGAAAGTTGGTGATTCAGCTAACTTCCTAGAAAATTATGATCGGGTGAAGTGTTGATAATTTATGGATTATGGAATCTGGTTGTTCATTCCACATGTCCTCTTTTGAGAATAATTTTGAAAATTTAAAAATTCTAAATTTTTGCAAGATTTTGTTAGCTAATACTCTTCAGCTAAAGATTAAGGGAGTAGGTTCTGTTCGGTTTACATGGATGACAATTCTGTCAAGATGCTAACAAATGTGAAATTTGTTCTAGGTCTTTAGCGAAACCTTATTTCGTTAGGTGTTTTAAATGCTACTGGTTATAACTACTCGTCTTGCAATGACTTACTCTCTATGAGTAAAAATGAGAAAATTAAGTTGTTTGGAAAGCTAACAAATGGTTTATACATTCTGCAAGGTAAAGCTTCTCAACGCGAGATGGGTGTAGTATCTGATAAATTTTAGACTCCGTTTGAAAATTTGACAAGTTCTCTACCTGAAGTTAATTGTGTTGTCAATAAGCAGTTGAATTATGATATTGATTTTTCTGATAAATGTATGATTGTTTCTTCTGCTTATGCATCTGAAAATCCTTCAGTTGAGCCTTCAATGCTTGTCAGTGACATTGCACGTTCTGATCCTATCTTTGTTGCTTCTAAACCTGAGGATGTTCCTTCTGGTTTAACGGGTGACTCAGTTGTTCGATAGGAAGTTGGCTTGTTTGACGAATTTTTCGTTTTGGATGTTTGTGGTGAGACATGAAATCTGTTTTCTTATTGATTGCTATTGTTGGTTTGTGAATAAGTCCAATCTAGAGGGTATTGTATACTTTAATTCTGATTCAAATTCATTTGCTTTCGGTTACATACATGAAAATGGAATAGATGTTTTTTCTCTGTTTGTGTTATTGTATGCATCCTCATGGTTGGATTCTTATTGCATTGGTCAGTTTTTGTTACAGTTTTATGAGCAGTTTGACTCTTTCATGTTTGACTATTGTTTTGTAAGAAATCTGTTTGATTATTGTGTTTTCAGAAAGACTATTAGTGTTTATTGCTTCGTTTTGATTCTGTTGTGTTTGGATGATATTCTGATTGCTTCTAGTAGTTTTGTTGAAGTTAAGCCTTATGAAGATTTCTTGATTTGTGAGTTTCGGAAGTATTTGTATGTGCTTCTGTTTCTTGCCATTCTGATTAGCACAGTTTGTTAGTTTGTTCAGCAGTTACATGGATGTTTTGACATTTTGGGTGCAGCATTTTGAGCATTCAGGTTTTGATTTGGACTTTTTCTTTAGGGGTCATTTGTGTTCTGAATGCAATTGGTTTTGGAGAGTCAGTTTATACTAGTTTTGTTGACTCTGCTCTGTGCTACTTATGTCGGTTTGAGAGGGTATTTCTCATTTGCTTTAATTTCATCTTCTTTGGTAACATTTTGTTAGAAATCTTGATTGGATTTGTCTGTTTTCGAAGATGTTCTTCTGAGAACAGGTTCAGGTTGCCATTGGTGGATTTAGTTCACCATCCTGCTGAAGTTCTAAAGTTTGAAATTTTGAGGTCTTAAAGACCATTCTAATTTGCTCGTGCTGAGCAAAGTTATGATTCAATTTTGTCTAAAGTTTTTGAAATTATGATGTCGTTTATGATATGTACTTCAAGAGGATAATTTGTTAATATGAACTACACATCATTGTATTTAACTCTTCTGGTGAGTTTAGATGAACCTTGGGTTAATTGTCCAATTGTAGGTGTGTAAAATGAGCTAGTATATAAAGTATTTTATTGGGTGTGTTTAGGGTTGAGAGAAACCCAGCCACCATTTGTGCCCCTTTGAAGCTTCATTTTCTTCCTTGGCAAATTGTGAATGAGAATAACTATCTCATAGTTCTGATCAGTGGAAGTAGGGTTAGTCCTGAACCGTTTAAATCGATATGTCATTTCTTCTCCTTATCCTTCTTACTTTGTTTTTTATTTTTATTGTTTTCTATAGTTTGGGTTTATTGGAATTGAAATTGGGATTTAGATTTAACATTACTCACTACTATTAAAATTTTGATGGTTAGGATGGAGAAAGTTCTAGTTGTCAAATTTTTTTAATGATGGTGTAACTGTAAGATGCCTATATGCGGCTAAATACTGTTCCTAATAAATACTTTAGAAAAAAAATCAAGAAGTAATTTCTACGTTGTTAGACACTTTGAAAATCATCAACTAATTATGAATTTACCTTGGGTAGCAACTTTTACCACCTCTATTACATTTATAGTATTTTTCTTAAAATAATTCACATATAGCACGTTTTCAAACGGATTTTCTTACTTTCCAAGTCTACCCCTCCTTCTTTTTCTTTCTTCAAGTTTGCAATTTCCTTCCTTCGTTTTGCAAAAAAGTTTCTTCTTCTTCCTTCGTTCAAATTCTTCTTTTCTTTTTCAATTTTGCAAATTCATCTTTCTCTTTTGAATTCCTCTTTTCTTTGTTCAATTGATCTTTCTTTTTCTTCTCTTTTCAATTCCTCTTTTTTTTTCAAAATTTTCTTTTCTTCTAATAATAAAGCCCTGCATATAAGATTAGTATGAGATGGAATTTGAAGTACAAAACTTAAAACCAAAATCTAGATCACAACATTGTAGCTTGAGGTTGAGTCTCTTTTCGGACTTCTGCTACATTTAAGGCCATCACTCACGAAACCCTAATTTTATTTTTCCTGTTTTCAAGCTCTAATTTTTAAGTTCAATACAATATATATTACCCAAAATATGTTTTAATCTTAATAAGATTGAAACTGCATCCTCGAATCATTTGTTCTTAACTTCGAGCAACTTTTTTAGATCCTAAAAAGAGTTTCTATCAGATTGAATTCTATCAGTTTAACTAATAGAAGTCAATAAGTTTTTTAAGTGAAATAAGTCAATCAATTTCATTGATAGAAGTCAATTTCATTGACTTCTATCACTTAAAAACTTGATTTGTCAATCTGATTCACTTATATCACTTAAAAATCATATAGAAGTCAATCAATTTCTTAAGTGATAGAAGTAATCAGTTTAATTTTAGTTTTATCGTGATTGAAGACATATTGATTTAGCAGAAACATGAAATAAGTCAACCAGTTTCACTGATAGAAGTCAATCTAATTGCCTTATATCACTTAAAAACCATATAGAAGTCAATCAATTCAATTGATAGAAGTCGATCAAATTTTTAATTGATAGAAGTCAATCAATTTAACTGATAGAAGTTGATCAAATTTCCTCTATCAGTTAAATTGATTGACTCTATCAGTTTCATGTGATTGATTCTATCAGTTTCTTGTGATTGATTTTATCAATTCCAAATAATTGAATCTATTAGTTCCCAGTAATTGACATCTACTATCACTTGCACTATTTGAGATTCTTTCCTAATGATTCAACCTATCTGTTTCCTAATTGTGTCTAACATTATGCTGTAAAAATGAAATAACATTCAGCTATAAAAATTGATATTTGAAGAGATGAAGAGGATGCGAAGAGATAAAGAGAATGCGAAAAAATTGTAAAGAAAACGTGTGTCGAAAATCACAAAAGTGAGAAAAATCTTGATAGAAAGTGGGATGCAAAAGTGATAAAAAAAAATTTGTGATAGAAATGGGCCTGCAAAAGTGATAGAAAAATCATGATAGAAATGAGGCTGCAAATTTAGGCTTACACGGGTGAGCCTTTTAGTAATTTTACCTAGTCCGTTTAGTTTTTCTGCCACAAATGAATAATTTTAGGAATTGTACTATACATGAAATTATTTTGTTGTTTTTTAACTTTCATTGTCTTCAATTAGATTTAATTCTATTAGTTCAACTCAAAGAAGTCAATCAGTTTTTAAACGTGTGATAGAAGTGTTGTTTTTAGTGATAGAACTCTTTTTTTAGTGATAGAACTCGTTTTTTTAGTCATATAAGTCAATCAATTTTTAAAGTGATAGAAATTGATAGAAGCCTAATAACAAAAATTGGTGGAGAACTTCAGCAATTGAAAAGAAAAAGATATAGAGAAAGATGAAGAAAAGAAATGTGAAACGAAAAAGAGAGAAACGTTTGGATTGATTGAAGTCATCTACAAAGCAAAGCTTATTTTTAAGCCCGATTTTTTTTTTAATAAAATGGGCCACAAAGAGGGCTTTGTACATGCATGGGCTTTTTAGTCTTTTTATCAGGCTTGTTTGCTTTTCTTGCTACAAATGAATTAGTTTAAAAAATGTGCTAGACATGTAATTTCTTTGCTCTTTTGTATTATACATACAAAAGCCCCATTCCCTAATTATTATTATTATTATTATTATTATTATTATTATTATTATTATTATTATTATATATATATATATTCTTCTAAACAAAACTTTTTGGTGAGCAATTTCTTCTTCTTTTTTTTGGTTGCATATATGAAACACTACTTATAACTGCAAAAATTAAGAACTAGTTGATAAATACTTGATGATTCATAACGAAATAGTAAAATATTTTCTGGAAACCCTTTAATCACACTTTCATTACAATTGGAATAAATTACATATTTTACCGAAAAGATTGAATCACTCTCATTAGCTTAAGCTTTTAGGTTGAGTGGTAGTTTAACATAATTCAATATGGTATCAGAGTAAGAGGTCATGAGTGTTGGTAAATTTACCCCAACCCAATTAGCTTACACTTTTGAATTGATTGGTGATTTAACATAATTCAACAAATTGATATAAATTACATATTTTACATGATAAATACTTTAATGCAATTCAATTTCAAGGTCACGGACTTGATTTCAAAAATCGATATTTGACGCTCATCTTATTTTTTATTGCCACTTAAAATGAAATGCATATGGAATATTGAAACTCTTACCAAATGAAGTTAAACTTAAGTATTTTCTGTACAGAGTTGTTCAACAAATTGCAGAACATCACAAACAACACAATGCAAACAGAAACTAAATCAGCAATTGCCATACAATTTTTCAGAATCCAAAAGCCACCTCCAAAATGAAATTGAATGATGTGTGCAACAATAGAGTTTCCACAGCCATGCAATTTGAAGAATGGCTTAATCTTCAAACATGTCCCTCCTTCACCACCTTTCTTTTCCATATAAATCCCAAATCTCTCTATTTTTCACTTCACACTTCAAACACAACATCCCTAAATCAACACAATGGGAAATCCCCTCTTTCTCTCTCTTTCCCTATGCTTTCTCGTCCTTCTCAATGGATGTCTAGCAACCAACCACCATGACATCTATCGTAGGCGCTACGGTGAGGGCCAGCGCCGATACCACGAGTGTCGCCTCGACAGGCTTGATGCCCTCAAGCCCTCCAAGCGCATTGAGGCCAAAGGTGGTATCATTGAGATTTGGGACCCCAACCACGAGATGTTCGAGTGTGCGGGCATGGCTGTCCAAAGATATATAATTGATCCCAAAGGCTTCTCCTTCCTTAGTACACCAATGCCCCACGTCTTGTCTATATTGAAAAAGGTATTCATTTTGAATATTAGATCTGCTTTTATCTATGAGTTTCTTTATTTTATTATGTACATTCCTTCTCAAACTAAAAACAAATAGTTATCAAGCGAAACTTTAATAATGTGTTATGGTGTAGGGAAGGGTTACAAGGGAGTTGTACTTCCAGGTTGTTCTGAAACATACCAAGAGCCACAACAATCGGCCCGAGAGTTCCAAGACCGCCACCAGAAGATCTACCATATATGCGTCGGTGACCTCTTCGCGGTGCCTACTGGCGCTGCACATTGGACCTACAATGATGGCAATGAGAGACTTATTGCCATTGTTCTTCTTGACGTTAGTAACCCTGCCAACCAACTTGACTTTCATCCTAGGGTAAGTCCATATCCTCTCAATATACTATACTACAATTTAAAAAGCTTAAGCTGACGAAATATGGTACAATGCAGGAATTTTACCTAGCTAGGAATCCAGAGGAGGAGTGGAAGCACGAGCAAGGACAATATAGCAGTCGTCGAGAAGGATCAAGCAATAAGAACATCTTCCATGCATTTGACGATAGAGTTCTTGCAGAAGTTCTTAACATAAGTGAGGAGACAGCGAGGAAACTTCGTGGAGAAGACGACTACAAGCGCAACATCATCAAGGTCGAGGGAAAGCTCGAGATGATCAAGCCATCGAGATCACGAGAAGGAGAAGAAGAGATGGAAAGAGAGCGTGAGCGCCACCAAAGCAGACAATGGGCAGACAATGGTTTTGAAGAAACCATTTGCTCCATGAGGTTAAAGGATAACATTGGTGATGCTTCACGCTCTGATATCTACATTCCTGAAGCCGGTTGTCTCAGCACCACTAATAGCCACGAGCTCCCCATCCTCCGCTAGCTAAAACTTAGTGCTGAGCGAGGTGTTCTCTATCGAGTATGTAATAATTTAACTATTTGATACTGGTTAAAAATACATTCTACATGAGTTTTAATACATAACCTCCTACTCTTTTGCAGAATGCAATGTACGCACCACACTGGAACATGAATGCACACAGTATAATATTTGTGACAAGAGGGCGAGCAAGAATACAAGTCGTAGACGATAGAGACCAAACCGTATTCGACGGCGAACTGCAACAACGCAAGCTTCTAATGGTTCCACAAAATTTTGCCATAGTGAAGCAAGCAAGTGAGGAAAGGTTCGAGTGGGTGTCATTCAAGACCAACGACCAAGCCATGATTAGCCAACCTGCGGGCCGAAGCTTGACATTGAGAGCATTCCCGATTCAAGTCATTGCCAATGCCTATAGAATCTCGACCGAAGAGGCTCGTCGGCTTAAATTCAATAGGAAAGAAATGACTTTGTTGCCACCTAGAAGCTCATCTCCGCGCCGGGTGAACCCAGTTGAAGAAAAGTAAACCGGTTTTTAGTTTGCTACAAAGGGTCGATTTTTGGGCTTTTTCATTTCATGGTGTAACAATTTCGTTTAGGGGTTACATGAATATGGGTTTTTGAGGGAGGAAGAGGAAGGAGGTTGGGTTTTGAGGAAGGAAAAGGAAGGGGGAACAACCTCTCTTTCTATCCTCTCTTTCCAACCTCTCTTTCCATCCTCTCTTTTCATCCTCTCATTCCAACCCCTTTTTCAATCTTCTCATTCAAACCTCTCATCCAACCTCTCATTCAAACTCCACATTTCAATCATTCTTTTAAATATTTTTTATAAATA
>JBBMKA010060788.1:0-17512 GCA_037833695.1 Sechiopsis laciniata
AACACTTGTCTTGTAATCTCTTCTTTAGTGGTCTTAATAAAAGGTGTTGGTGTTTCCCACATAAGAGTTGTGTTCAAAACTTTCCATCTTCAAAAATGGGTTTTAAAGCTGCGAATGGGTTCGAGATGTATAGTGGATGTACAACGGGCCGCGAACGTAATTGGTGATGTTTATCTGACACCAAGTTTCAACGGAAGTGATAGTGCTCATAGTCAATCTCTTATGTATAAACGAGAGATAGATGTATGTTTTGTTTAAGAAAATTAAAGATCTATTCACCTTTCCATCATGGTGTACAATAGATGTATAATGGATTTACTTACGTAATTGGTGGTGTTTATCTGACGCTGGATTTCAACAGAAGTGATGATACTAGTAGTCAATCTCTGGTGTGTAAACGAGGGGATGGGTATATGTTTTGTTCAAGAAAATTAAAGATCTCTTCTCCTTCCCATCTTCAAAAATTGGTATTTAAAGCCCCTCCTCACAAACCCAAGCTTGAATAATGACACAAGATGAACTTGGAATCCGATGCCCATCAGGTGACTACTCCATTCTATATTTTAATTTTATTTTTAAGTGCACGTGCACAAATCACATTAACTCATAAGTTATGTATGGGTTATGGAAGACGATGCACAGTAGGTAGTGAAGAACCCTAAAAAATTAGGCAAAGATTTTTAAATTTTAAAAAATTTCTTCCAATTTTTTTTACTTGATTTTTGAAACGATTAATCAAAATATATTGGACAAAGATATTTTATTATTATTATTATTATTTTGAATTGTTATAGATTCTTAAGGATAGTTACAGAAAACAAAATTTAAAAGCAAAATTTCTTAATTAAGTAGAGAATTTAAAATTTCAAAATCCCTTGTTTCACAATTTTGTGTACTTGATTTATTCATTATTTAATTATGTTTGACTAATATATTTTATCATTATTTAATTTGTTTTGAATTTTCTAGGTAGTTACAAAAAATCTATTTTAAAACAGATTAAAAAAATTGAGATGATTAGCTTAGTTGATTAGAGTGCGTTAAAAAAGAAAATTGAGATGAAATATAGGAGGTGCACAATTGTCCCTTAATTCCAATAATCAAATTTAATTAAAATTTGGAATAAAAAATTACATAAATTTAAAGTCTAAATATCGTTAGCCAAGTTCCTAATTAATTTTTAAATCCTAGCCATTTTCCTAGTTATCCCTTAACTTTAACTTTCTAAATTCATCTGATGTTTCCCTTCGTACCGTGTAAACTCTTGAACTCCTTTCATATTCTATCCTCTTTTTTCTTTTCATGTATTTTCTAACACAAATGCTACTGAAATAGTATTTAATACAATAATGTAAAGGGCTTTACAGTTAAAAAAATTATGAAGCAAAAAAAAAAAGAGTTGATTATGGAACTATAATTAATATTAAATTTTAATAAAAAATATTAATATTAAATTACGAAACACATTCTTAAGATAATTTCAAATGAGAATAATTTCCAATTAGTTAGTTAAAAATTAATAAAATCAATTAGAGGAAAACATATAAAAAAAAATTGAACTAAAAATAAAATTGATTACAGTTAATTTTAATTATAAAACATATTTTTAAAATACAATGTTATGTTAACGAGAATAATTTATAATTAATTAGTTAAAAATTAATGATATTGAGTAAATGAAAAAATGAATATAAATTTTAAAATGAAATAAAATTAATTATGAAACTACCGTTAATTTTAAATTATGTAAGATCCTAAAGAAAAAAAAAAGTCAAAGGTTAAATGTTGACCAAGTCCACGCGATGTCGTTTTGGCTTGGAACAAAACAACGATACTTGGTCTTCTAGGTGTGAGGCGCGTGGATGCTGAGTCATGCTTTAGCGGTGTGTTTTTCATTTTTTAAACGAAACTACATCGTTCTTCTTTTCCTCTATTTTCGATTCAAGCCGATAGTGTCATTTCTGATGAAGCATTTGTAGGTTCTTGGAGCTCAAAGCTCGGAGTGTTGGGTGATGCGTATTTTTCTACTTTGTCTTTTAGGTAAGTAGCTATGTTTTTACTTCTTGTACATTCTTATTTGTTGTATGAATGTTCAGGAAGTCATGGTGAGTTTCCAGTTATGTTACAGTTCTTTTAGAGTGTGTGTGGATTGTTTGTGGTGTGTTCTTGTCTCTTAGAGAGATGTATGAATTGTTAGCGAACTATCACTCTCTACAGAGTGCAGTGTGAGATACTAGCGTGTATTAGGGATGTCCATTTTTTCCTCGAGGACCCGGCCCCTAATGAGGCTGAGAATTCCCGATTAGGCGGGGAACGGGGTCGGGAATGGAGGAGAAAAAATCCTCGTTGGCTAAATGGGGCCGGGGACGGGGATTGTATTCCCCGTCCCCAATTTTCTGATCCCCGCCCTATTTATTTTATTTTATATTTTTTCTTAAATCTACTCCTTTAATTTTCAAATAAATATATCTTTGATGATAATATTTTCTATGCATATGAATATTTTCTTTGATAATTAACATTATAGTTGAAATTTATAGATATTTTTTTAAAAAAATCTAATTTTTTGAACTTTTTATCCAAAAATATATAAAAATGAAAAGAAAAAAAATTAAATTTAAAAAAAATTTCGTGGCGAACCCGATCCCCACCCCAATCCCCGAAAAAAATGGGAATTTTTTCTGAGGATGGGGATTGAATTTTGTGGCGGGGACGCGGACGGGACGGGGAAGCCATTCCCCAGCCCTGCCTTGCTCCGTGGACATCTCTAGCGTGTATCACTCTTCTAAAAGTGGAGTGTGAGAAACTAGTATGTATTACTCCCTAGAGGGTGAAGTGTGAGATACTAGCATGTATTACCCTTCTAAAAGTGCTGTGTGAGAAACTAACGTGTATTACTCCTTTGAGGGTGTAGTGTGAGATACTAGTGTGTATCACTCTTATGAGGGTATAGTGTGAGATACTAGCGCGTATCACTCCTTTGAGGGTGTAGGGTGAGGTGCTAGCAGTGGATCACTCATTTGTTAAGGGGGCATGGTGAAACTAGCAGTGTTCCACTCATTTGAGAGTGCATAGTGAGTTGTTGGTTGTGCTGAACTTATTTGAGGATGTAAGGTGAGTTGCTAGTTGTGGTTCGTTCATTTAAGAATGTGGTTGAACTTGTTGGTTGAAGATAATATAGTAGACCGGAGCTATATACGATTGTTCATGGTGTGAGTTGGTGCATGTTTTAATGGTGTTATCTAAGTCAAAGCATGATTGAGTATGAATATGTGATTCGTCCCATTGAATGATGAAGCGGTTTATTCGCTGAAAGATGAAATGGATAGATATGAAGCTTGTTAATCTATCTTACTAATGTAGTGTAAGGCTATTGTTGGACGACAGACTAACACACAATAATTAAAAAAATAATAATGATGGTTATGACGTGGAATATTGACATGGCAAATCTCCACCTTCGCCAAAGCGAAGGGATACTTAAACCAAGCAAAGTGTGTTTTTGTTTCACAGATGCGCAAGTATACGCGGTCAGATTGTAGCAAGTTTTAAACAGTAAATACAGGTAATTCTCCACAGGGATTTTGGCTGTGTTCTATATTTAATTTCATGCAAGAGTGAATTAGTAACAAATTTGTAAGAGTAGATTTGTGAGTTGAAATGTTTAACCAAGATTTGCGAAATACAAATAGATATTAGACTAAGTATCGAAGGGATTTAGGGTTTTCGGGTAATTCGCTTAAGCGAAAAGGATAGCGGAAGCGAACATTCGAGGTTTCCCTTGACTTTCTCAAGTTTTGGAAGCTGGCTCTCTCGAGCTTCTAGTTTGGTTTTCTCAGACCAAACTACTATTAAAATACCTTATGGCATCAGGCGAACCTTATCTCTAAGTGTTCTTTGATTAGTAAGCAAACCTTAACAATCCTAATGTCATACATGCAAGTTTGCTCACTCTTTTTTTCTCTCGAAATAGGGTAGAGGAAAATACAAGGCTTGTCAACGGTATACGAGTTAAATAAGTTCAGCATGCATAAAAGGTTCCCATTTGCTAACCCGTTCGCCCCAGCAAAGTCTCCTACTTCCCCACAACCCTTCGATAGCAGATTTAGCTACTCATGTATGTCGGAACTTTAAAAATGACAGAAAATATAACAGCCATGCTCGAATGAAAATTGCGGGAAAGTAGAGTGCGCAAACTTAAGTATATAAAAACAAGAGACAGAAAAACGCCTGAAACTTTAATAGATGTCAAACTCCAAAGAACTCCGGCTACCAAACAGTCTTCCAACACAGGACTAAGCTAAGAAAATACAACACTTGACACGTAACTAACTAAACTAAAACCTTGTGAAATCACTCAAACGGCTTGAAACCTAGTCAGAAAGTAAGTTTTTGGCCGGGATCTTAGAGAGAACTACTCTGAAATCAAGAACTCAAGAAAACTCCAAGAAAATCCAAAAATTTTGCTCTGAAGAGACTTTCGCCTTTTATAAGGCTCCCGACAAGCTCTGTGAAATCCTGCTCCACTATCACTGCTCTGATAACGGTTGCGATGCTCTGACCTTCTTCTGCTCTACGATCTGTTTTGTCGCGAGGTCAGAGCCGAAAAGTACGAACGACTGTGATTTACTCGTATAACATCCGATTTCTGCCACGTGCCCCTTTTGAATACGACAAATATTCCTTCGCATCGCTTCTTCATTCCAATGCTTTCGATTCTGCGAAAGAGTGGTACATGTTCTAAGCTGCTTGTTGGGTATAACCTTCGCGTGGGCGAAGTCTTCATTTCGCTTCGCTCCATCAAGTTCGTTGCAAGCAAACAAGAAAATATCAATTATTTTTTTAAACACACAAATTTGCACACATTCAAGCATATTTCACTAGAGTGAACCTCTAAAATGCATCCTAATCAGAAAACTATAGGATGTTTCATTTAAGCATAACTTTTTGTATGATGGGGCGAAATTCAATATTAAATTACTACATTATAGCAAATTCTAATAAAAATATATTCTTTTAAGCTACTTTAACTCTCAATTCTTGAGAGTTATCATCTATGAAAGCTGTTTGTTTGTGTTCATACCATTTACTCAGTAAGGTTTATTCATGTAAGTTGCAAGATCACTTGTTTAAGCGTGAGACTAGTATGAGGAGATTAGCTAGTAGCTGTAATAGTGATATAAAGTATGTAATATGTTTAAGTGTGAGATTAGTGTGGGGAGAATTATTCCAAGGCGGGGTGAAGTTATTCAGGGTCAGTTAGAGTGTTTGTGGTTTGCTTGAATCTATTAATAGTACATTGTAAGAACTAGGAGCGTTACCTCAGCGTTGATGATGTTGAAAGAGTGTATGACTCTATTTTGAATTGAATGATTATGTTGTATATGAGCCCGATATTTCTCTGTTATAGTTGAAAGAGTGGAGAGTTGAGCTCGATTTACAAGGTGGGGTTTGGTTGTAGGATGGTTAAGAGGTGTTCTAAAGTGACAAGTATGACGATTGGCGAGGGAAGAGTCATTCAGTAGTAAACAGATGTGTTGGAACGTGCAATCAAGAGTGAGTACCTCTAGGTAAACAGGTTATGGTAACCATAGTTGTATGGTGATTATCAAGGCCAAAAGAGTGGCCAAGCGTGAGTGGAACTATTGTGGTTTGCTTTAACTAGAAAGGACCTAGGGTGGATTTTCCTAGAACGGTGTGTAGTTAGTGGGAATACTGCTCTTGTAGTGTGGTGTGCTGTCATTATGCACTATAGTGTGGTGTACGTCATATGCGTGCTCTGATGGTGTGGTGTGGCTTACCAATTTGGTTTGGACATTCCTTTAGCCGAAAGGTATGGTTTGTAGCTATTTCCAGTTAGGATACGAGCATTGTACTTCTGATTCGTATTTGAGGGTGTGTTTCAAGCTTTAGTTGAGGTGCATAGTGAGTACAGAGTTGTACTCTAGAGCAGACTACGTGATATGCATGCCTGATAGGGTGGTCTACGGAAGGTGATAGAAAACTGTGAGATGTCGAGTACCATAAACAAGATTGATCTGTGTTTGGGAGTTACTAATGTGAATTTTTAGCTTCTGTTGATGAATGCTAGTTTACCACACTGAAAAGCTACTTACTTTGTATGTATATATTTACTCTTTGCTATGATGTTAAAACTGAAAGGTTTCTTTGAAGCTGAGCTGATGAGACTGGATTGTAAACGGTGGGGCTTAGGAAGGTGGTAGCTGAACCAGAAACTTAAAATTTAGATTCAAGTTGTTATCTTTTAACTGTAGTTTTTTTGGGATGTTACAAATTATAAAATATATTTTAAAAATATTTTATTATGTGAACTAGAAGTTTTTTCCAATTAATTAATTAAAATATTAGGGAGATAAAAAATATAAATAAAAATTATAAAACAAAAAATAAAATTAATTATGAAAATGTTATTAATTTAAAATTATAAAACATAGTTTCTAGAATATAATAATAGGTAAATGAGAAGAAAGAAAGAAATAGATATAATAATAAAATAAAATTCGTATGATAAAAAATATTGAAAAATAATAATAAAAAACTGACATTTTGATTAAAAAAAAGGTTAAAAATAAATATGCCACGTGGGATGATGAATAATGTGGTAAACACTCGAGCGCTAAAAAAAAAAACAAGCAGCTAAACTATATTTGCAAAATTAAACTTTCTCATTTAACTAAACTTTTAGTCGATATAATACATTAAAGTTGTAATAATCTTTTTCTTGTTTTTTAAATTTTTATACATATGTATAATTAAATTTATAATATATAATATAAAATTTAAATTGTGAATACTATTCAACTTAATATAAATTATAAATATAAAATGTTTATCTTTATAAATATTTTATTTTTTTAATTTCATACTTTTTTTTAGTACAACAATTATTGGAGAAGTAGATTCAAACTCATAACATATTAATCATAAAAATACACTGATGACAGTGAACTACAACCAAGAGCTCCAAAGAAAGGGTACAAATTGAGAATATGTCGTTCTCTCAACTCTCACCAAAACTCAAAAGAACTTTATATATGATAGCTCAATAATACCATCACTCTTAATTGTTAGCTAAAAGATAACCTAACCCAAACTCTATCCTAACTAAAACATTTAAAGCATATTCAATCTAAATATTAGGGTTAAGTTAAACGTTGTTAAGTTAAATGGAGTGTTTAGTTAAGCTGAAGAGTCAAATTAAGTTGAATGTTAAGTTAAGGTGAGAAGTTAAGTTAATCTATATTTGGTTACTAGACTTATGTAAATTAGATTTAGTTAATTTGATTGTTATTTAGTGGACATGTTAAAGTAAACTAAATGTTAAGTTAAGATGTGTTTTGCATGTTAAGTTTAACTGAGTTTACTTAATCTATATTTGTCATTTTTTTTTTCATGCACATTTTAAAATGAAATAAAATTGTAGTTCTTTTAAATTGGAGCTGATAAGATATAGGACCTTAATCTATGTACATTGACTTTCTATAAAGTGATATAGGCAATAAATTATTAATGAGGATGAATTTGAAAATTAATTTATTTCATTACAAAATATGTTCAATTTTGTATAGAATCAAATTGTATGAAAAAAATGAAAGTTGTAATTTATGGCAACATAAGTTAATTTCAAAATAATGTATGAGTAGATAAGTTTTAAAACGAGCATTTCATTTTTTTTCCAATAACATTTTCACAACCATTTTTTGAAATTGAA
Organism: Sechiopsis laciniata; assembly: GCA_037833695.1. Classification (NCBI taxonomy): domain Eukaryota; kingdom Viridiplantae; phylum Streptophyta; class Magnoliopsida; order Cucurbitales; family Cucurbitaceae; genus Sechiopsis; species Sechiopsis laciniata. The sequence continues at coordinate 7,733 of JBBMKA010060788.1, forward strand.
TTATTTTAAAACTTTGACCTTGTGAATTTTGTATGAACCTACTCTAAAAATTTGACCTGTTGACTTTTTTTATGAATTTTTTATGAAATGGGCATTTTTATGAACCATTTGTAGCATAATTGATTATTCTAGTTGTTGGCATACACTTTCTTTTAGGTAAATCAAATTATGAAATTTTTTTCATAATAAACCCCTTTTTTAAGTTAAGATCAAATTATGTTGTACTTTCAAGGTCAAATTAGATAGAACTTGTCGTAAATAATTTTTTTCAAAATAATCAAACAAAGTATATATAAAAAAATTATGTTTTGTTTCTGTCCAAAATTTGAGTAAATTGCAAATAACACAATACAATATGTACGTTCATTACAAAATACATGTTCATATGTTAAAATCCTAATAATAGAATAGAAAAGTTTAGTAGAAAATTTAACTTATATAACTGATTTGAATTTGAAAGAATCTACCTTTCAATGTTGTTAAATTCAAAAAACATATTACATAAACTAGGTAAATCAAATTATGAAAATCTTTTCATAAATAAATATTTTTTTAAAGTTACGATAAAATTATGTTGCACTTTTTAAAGTTAGATCAAAGTCAAATTAGGGTAAAACTGGTCATAAATAAACTTTTTCAAGGTAACAAACAAAGTATTAAAAAAAGTTTCATGTTTTGTTACTGTCCTAAAATCTGAGTAAATTGCAAATAATACAATACAATACACACCTGCTTGACAAAACACGTGTTCATATGTTACTATTTGTAAGTGTAAACCTTAAAATAGAAAATAAAAGTAAGAAGAAAAAGAACTAACACTCAGAATTATAGTGGTTCGACAAGAGCGTCTACGTCCACTTGAGATGACCATATTATTGCATGATTTTGCTTTCTTCAAAGCATGTAGATCTCAAATACAAAGCATCTTTTTCACACTCTCTCAAACTCTACTTTTTGATATGAAAAGTAGCTTGATGTTCTAAGAATTTTAGAGTCATATTCATATATGAGAAAAGTAGGTGTTACAAATCTCCTTAATAACTTCTTGGTATTGCTAACTCCATATTCATAACTTTTTGCCAAATCCTTTAAGAACTTTAGTAAATTGTTGAAGCCGTTGAAGTTATCAAGACAATTAATCTCTAATATAACTCATTGGAATTTGTAGGAGTTCAACTTGTTGCATTTTTAATTGTTGAACGTTTTTAGTTGAATGTTTTATTGAATTTGTTTCAACATCTGTTACAGTAAGTTAGTTATTCATGTGTCAATGATGAAGTTATGAGTTATTGACTGATATAATAAAAAAATCATATTATTTATATTCATTGTTATGAAAACGGTAATCAACAATCGATCAAAGATAAAGAAAACGCGAGAGAAAAGAAGAAACCACTACAACACTTTTGAGATTCCATGACAGTTTATTCAACTTAAAAATAAGAGAAAAGTTGAAAACTGTCATATGATCTAAAAAAAAAAGTTGAAAACTGTCATAAAATCTAAAAACAAGCATTTTATATGATGAATTTTAAGTTATAAACAATTTATGACAATTATTGACATTCTAATAATTGTCATAAAAAATTGTATATTAAAATTATGACATTTTAATGATTATCATAGAAATGTTGAAATTAAAACGATGATATTACAGAATTTCACAAGATTATGACAATTTAAAAACTGTCATAGAAGATAAATATGCTTAAGTTTCAATTTCTAAAAAAATTCTCGAACCTACAACTTTTAAATTTTTTTGTTTTTTACAGCTATAGCTTTTTTTAATTGGGGATATTAAAACTATGACATTCTATTAACTGTCATGAACATACAACTTTATTTTAATTGAAGATATTAAAATCATGACATTTAAATAACTGTCATGAAAACATTAAAACTTTAAAAAAAAAAAAAAAACCTTTAGTCAATATTTCATAAAACACGCAATTTCCATACTTTTTTGTGTGTAAACCTAGGTTTTCTTTTCTCTGACTGCAAATCTCATATTTCTTCCACTTCCAGTCTAATTTTAAGGCCACTCGCAAAATTCCTTCTCTCAATTATTTTCATTCTTGTTTTCTTCCGCCTCTGACTACCCCCCACCGCCTTTCTCCCTTTCAAGCTATAACGCCTCAAACATTTGCAATTTTCATCAATCTATGGTGTTGCAAGCCCAATTTCTTCGACCACAATCTCCTCCTCTCCAGACCACTCCAAGCTCAAACCAAGCATCAACGACGAACCAGGTGACAGACAATCGCGTGGTGAGCCAACTTCAGGGCATGGGTCGCGTTGCTGGTGTGCATGTCGTGAAATTCGAACTGGTTGGGAGACTCAATCGGAGGTGGCGATGACACGTTCACCTTCCTGCTGGCATAGAAGAAAATCATGGTACTCCTTTTCATCTTTTGCAGTTTTGTTTTTTTGGTATGAATACAGGTATAAAGGGAAAATAATTTACAAGTCTCATGGAAATTTTGTATCATAGTCTAGATTTTTTCTTATTCCATAGTTCGTGAGCTTAGAGAAAATTTTAAATGCACGATTTTTGTTCATGGACAAACTGGTACAAGAAAAACATACACAATGGAAGAGGAATGCACAAGGTCAAAGGTATTAATCAAGCCAATGTATTTTTTACGCTCAATTTAGTTGATTATGTTTGTTAATTTGGCTCGCAATATACTAGAAGAGGTGAAGTAGTGATCAAATGGGCAAGCTAAATTTGATTGATCAGTCTAGATATGAAAACATATCTCGTTATGGTGCATGAGAGGTAGCAAATTAATGAATTTGAGCAACAATGATCAGGGAAGGTGTGTGTAACTGAACTTGTTTTTCTTTTTTTTTCGTATATATAACTTTATCCCTACAATTGTAGCCTTTTGTGGTGAGAAATGGAAAACATGTTTAATCAGTTCAATTTTGTTCTCGTTAGCTCATTGACTCAGACAACTATTTAAGAATTTAATAATTAAAGATATCATTAAAAAAAGGTTAAAATATCATTTTGATTTATTTTTTCTTCTTTTTACCGCATCAATTGATGACAAAGGGAAATTATTGGAGATTGTCAGGCATTTTAATTTAGGAAGGCTTAGGTAATGTTATAATCTTTACCATCACTACTAGAAAAATTACCTTTGATGAAACTCTTTAAATCTCATTTTACAAATAAAAAAACAAATAGTGTTATCATTGGTAAAAAGTACGCATTTTTTCTTGAAATTAAAAGCGAAAGTGTCTGATTCAAAAAAGAAAAAAAGAAAGCACAAATGTTTCTATCAAAAGCAAAGTTTTCCTCTTTTTGCAAGGATTGTCTTTCTTCTTCTTCATTTTTCCATTTTTCTCCATTCTAAAGTTTTCTTGATTTCCTTTCATTTCCCCCTTTTAGATGCGCCATTGATGTCTTCGAACTGCCAGAGGAATGATAAGCTGTAGATTTTAACTGCTCCAATCCTTTTCTTTTCTTTTGTCATCCTCAGGCTCACCATCTAAGGTCCCCTTTCTGGCTTCTCAACAAAGAGTGCTTCGAGGTTCATGAAGTGCGTTAGCATTTCAAATGTGCTTCAAGGTTTTCGCTTATGGTGCTATAATTCACGTACTACTCTGTACTTTCCTTAAGTTTTATTTACAAATTAATGAATCAAAATTTGAAGTATAATTAGGTTTTGTCTGTTTGTGACTGCTTCAGAAGTAAAAAAAGGGTAGCCAGCAGTTTTGTTAGGGATTCAAAGTAATAGATTGACTGGATAGTTTTGGATACATAACTGCCCCTTTGGATTTTGAACGAGCCAAGCTAATAGGATTTGTTGCGGCATTATTAGTTAAGTAATAATGAGAAGTTTTTTTTTAAATTTTTTTTTATTCTACTTAGGTGTAGACCACTGGTTTCAAGGCCTTGTTTTATTTGTTTAAAGTATCGTGTCTTTGTTTGCGGTTTTAGTTAAGAAGCTAGGGAGTGGCATAAAAGAATGGTGCTAATGCATTTTGTTTCTCTTGTTCAGTTTGTGTAAACTGTGGTTAAAAATAACCCAAAATCATCGTTTTGAATTGTATCCTTTATTATGCTTTATTGGATAAACACCGTCACATCCTCATTCATTTTAGGTCAGCAGGTCTCCAAAATAGTTGTGGTGGGCATAAGCCATGAGCTTGGCACTCACAGATATAAATAAAAAACTATGGTGTGAATATTTCTCCATTTTTCCTTTGCAACATTTCAAATAGTATTTCATCTTCTTTTGTTTAGAACTAAGTTATATGTGGATCTGTAGTATGGCTGATGGTGCAATCTCCAATTGGTAAGATTGGCTGCTGATTATTACTCCAGGTTATCTCTTAGCACATATCTAACCAACTGAATGGTGTTGATATATGAACTATATTTTCATTTTCCAAATGTTGGATAATACTTAGAAATACTAGTGTTAGTTGTATATGTGTTTTATCATATGTAGATTGCAATTCTACTGGGCATTGATGTCAATATGGTGCCACACAAGCTAGTTGTTCATGCCAAATTCGTTGTAAGTTCATTTCAAAGCTTTTTGACATTTTTTCCATTGTGTTTGTGTTGTCATACTCATGTTTAATGAGGTTGATCAGTTTGTGTTTGAAACCTTTGCTTCATTGTTCTTGCTTTACTCACTAGTTATTTTTGTGAAAAAAAATCTTTTGTAATCGCCTCTTTGGCTTTAATTTCATATTTTAATGAAATTGTTTCTTGTCAAAAAAAAAAAAAATAATAATTTGAAAAATATATTTTGAATTCCCATGGTTTGGTTCTCGTTTTTCCATAAACATATAGGTACCAATAAATTTGGCATAATTCAAATATGTGTAGATTGAAATGATGAAGGAGGCAAATTTGGCATATTCAAATATGAAATTGGAAGTTGTTAAAAATTCACAGGTACCAATAAATTTGCAGCTAAAAGTTTAAAGTTTTTCGTCACCTACTTACCTTCGTCCTTTTTTTTTCCCTCTTTTGGGAGTGTACTATTATTTCTTATTTGTGTTTCTTATATATTATTTCTTATTTGTATTAACTTGTATATGATGAAAATATTATCATCTTATGTTATTTTTTTTCTTTATTTATTTTCTTATATAACATAAGGTATGTTGAAACCTTCCAGACTTTTTTTCTTTTCCATAATTATAGTTTTGATATAGTATTGTGTTGTTGTTTGGGACAAAATATGTTCTTATTAATATTATTGTATATGTAAGAAATGCTAGCAATATGGGACAAAAATTGTTCAAAATCTTTCTCTTTTTTAGTAGGTTTTCTAAAGTTAATGAGTCTGTGAAGCCAAATGAAAAACATTGCTCAGAATCTTTTTCTCTTTTTTAGTAGATTTTCTAAAAGTTCATGAGATTCTCTTTTTAGTAGGTTTTCTAAAAGTTCACGAGTTTGTAAAACCGAATGACAATAATGCCTCAAGGCTGACGACAATGCAAACTTCAAGTCTCGACTTAAAGAAGACTACAAATTAAGTTCCCTTCATACAAAATACTATATTCATGGTCATAACATATTAGACTTAAACAAAATGTTATTTATTTGCATTCCTACTCAAACTCGTAGTCAAATTATTGACGCATTACTTTGTTATCCAAACTTGACGCCTAACTTCCAGTGTATATCAACAAGTACCCTTTATATTACTATTTTTGTACTTTATTTATCTTTATGCATTTACATCTTTTGAATTTATGACTATCCTGCAGTTATGGTAGCCATAATACGTGGTTTACTTATATCTAAGTTTTTGTCAAAATGGATTAGGTGCTGCTTCTTATGTTTTTCTCTTGATGGGTATACCTTGAATTCAAAGTGGAAAGAAGCAAAGAAGTATATATGTAATCTACTTCGAGGGGTTTTGATGGGGTGCTTGTTTGCTAAATCGCTTATTGGGAGGTTAGTTAGGAACTTAGCAAATTAAATTAATCATTATTGTGTAGAATGTTTTAAACCTCTAACCAACTTTATGCTATAGTTAATCTTTCAACAAGTAATTTCTTTAATAGTTTATCTACACGGTTTTATTCTAAACAACTTATAGAAAAAAATTTAGAGTATCATTTTTAAGGATTATGTCAAAGATGCAATATATGTTACTTCTCCCTTCAAATAATTGATAGGTTGCTTTGTGAATTTAGGATTATCATGTTGGTGGTGGTTGCTTCTTTGAAGTCTTTCTCAACCATGGAGGTTTGTCATATAAAATTATTTGTTTTCTATTTCTTGTCATTTAAACTCGAAGTATTATTATTATTATTTTCTGTTGTTCCATGGAAGCACATATTTGACCTTTATACAACTTCATGAAGATTGATTATAATATTATTGAAGTAACCTTAATATCTTGCTAAAGTGAAGATCATTCTATAATCTATTTTTGTAGATCATTTTGTAATTTACTTAAACAATGACAAGTTTATGAAATTTGAATCTAATGAGATTTTCCTTTGTTCTCTTTTTCATTTTCATAAAAAATATTTATTTTCTTGTAGAGTATTTGTTAGATATTACACATTTTGCTATCTGTAAAAGTGTTTGTTATGATCTTATAGTTGAGTTGATCAATATTCATATGTTTTTTAGTTTCCCTACTTTGACTATGGATATTATCTTTAACTTTTTTTCCATCTTCAGCTTCATGATGAATGATGTAACTTTGAAAAAAGTTTTCCCCTCCGAGAGTCGACTGAAGACATGTTCATGTCTTCTTTTGAATTGAATGTAAATATCCTTGATAAAGTTGTTTTCTTTCCTAGTTATAGTTTGTGCTAATAAAACCGAAGTTTTTTTTTTCTTTTGAAAGGGGTGTTACAACATTTTTCATTAATTTCCGATCTAGAGCTGAAAGTTTGAGTAAGGGGTGCTCAATGAAGTGAGGGATTTTTATAGAACAATTAACACCTGCAACATTGTATCAAGTAAGTCTAATTTCTTAGTTCTAAAATAATGTCCCACTCATACTTTTGATGCATTTTGAATAGTATTTATGCAGCTATTCTGTCGTTATGGTAGCCTAATGAAAATCGAGGTGATCTAAAAGTTCATAATTTTTATCTTATGTAGGTACTTTGTTCATGGCAAAGATCATTTGCATGGATAGTTATCGTCCAAGTTGTCAGTTACGTACGACTTGTCAAAGTATTCGATTTTCATGGATCATTGACATGCATGCCCGGCCCTCGGGCCAGTCACGAGCAAACAATGTCAAACAACGGTGTGCAAACCGTGAGCAAGATGAGGCTAAATTCGGAGAAATCATCTGACCACATTTAGGAGAGGACCACGAGTGAGAGAAACACACAAGTTCCCAAAACCTCGGGTCAAGACAATGACACATAAGTCTTGTCAGTAAGGACATACTCGAATATCTCGGGGTAGCCTAACCTTTGTCAGGAACCCGCCAACTACATCAGCAGAGACAAACACGAATAACTCGGGGTATAATGACCTATGTCAGGGACCCGCCACGATGTGCTCGCGGAGACATACACAAATGTCTCGGGGTGGCCTGATCTATGTCATGGACCCGCCACGCGGTGCTGTGCAACTCTGATAACGTATCAACAGAGACATACACGAATGTTTTGAGGTAGCTTGACCTCTGCTAGGGACCCACCATGCTTCCGCTGCACCATTCTAGAAGCGTAACATTAGAGACATACACGAATGTCTCGGGGTAGCCTGACCTCTATCAGAGACCCATCAAGTTTGCGGGAGGAGCATCTGTCTCTCTAGTGTGAGCATGTAAAGGATCACCTATCTGTAGGACACTATCCGCTCGATCATACCGATAAAGTCACCTGACCCTGTTAGGGAGGGCCAAACACATAACATCCTTAAACCTCCCATCTGTTAACCGTAGGGTGCCATCAACTAACCCCTAGCATGCGGGGACCGACTGTAGACAAGATCCCAAAATGTATACAGACTCACCGACAGGCATCCCTCCGCACCATCATCTGTCTTAGTGGCCTCGTCCTACTGTAGATCAGTAACACCACTTTTGAGTCTTTAGGCATGCGTACCTAGACTCCCTAGGCCCCCACATTTATGCAATTTGCAGCAGCATGCGATGTGCGCACACACGCGTTAGGCGCCGGGCGGAGAGCTCCCTCAGGCTAATGTTCGTGAGTACACCATTTCCTTTCCGAGTTTAGAGCCGGACTTTGGGTACTCTCCCGGATGTCCCAGGACCAGTTTGGAAAGCTGGTCAGGACCAGCTGTTGAGCGGTCACTTGGCCGAGGGTATGAGACCTTCGAGGATATCTATTTGGGATTAGCTTTTGAGTTGATCATTTGGCCGAGGGTAAGAGACCCTCGAGGATATCTGTTGAGATCAGTTTTTGAACTGATCATTAGGCCGAAAGTACTTCCAATGACTCGAGAGTTATTTTGACATTTCACCCTAGGGATTCTGTGTTGGTAACTGTTTGCACGTATACTTGAGTGCTAGATGAGATGTTGTTATGTACTGTACCCCGATTGGGGATTCTTACTGAGTGCCTTTGTACTCACCCTTATGTTCTGTGGTTTTTCCACCAGGTAACTTCGGACAGCACCGGGACAGCTAGAGGAAGAGTTGCATTGATCATGGGCGTCCGTTGTCAAAATTTATTTGTTGTCTTTAATCAGCATGCAGAATAGCTTCATTTATAAAGAATTTCATGTTTTTAAGTTGTTTGAATAACTCTAGCCAAAGGCTTAACTATGTTTTATTTGTGAACGGTTCTGTTTGAATAACGTGGCTTTTGTTTAACTTACAGTTGCCTTTAAGTTTAATTTTGAACTTATTGAACCATGCATGTTGAGTAAGAACCGATTTTATGACCATTTTAGAGTCGGGTTCTTACAGTTGGTATCAAAGCTCAGAGTCATAGATTCTGTAGACTGACCTACTGAGTTAGGTCGTTTGTCCCCATGATCATCAGCACTCCAACGGCCGTCAGGTATGTCGAAAGTTCTTTTGCTAAGGGTTTTGTTTACAGTACTTACATCTAGTATGCATATGTTACCTTTTGTTGGCAGTGAGAGTCCGAGTGTGGACTAGTTTTGTTGTTATGTGTGGATCGCCAGGGTGCTGGTCACACATAGGGGAGCAGGGACGTTTGGTACCTCCAACCAAGGAGTTGGAGCTGAGCCAGCTGTAGATGAGACCATGTCCAGGGTCGACCAGACCCGCAGGCCACCTTTGTCCCCGACTGTTGTTTAGCCAAGAGAGGGGGTAGAGACTATCTTGCCTCAGAGTGAGACTCCTGGAGCAGAGTTTTCTTTGGCCATGAGAGATTTGTTGGTCGGTTTGTTAGCTCATTAGAGAGCAGAGACTCAGGCGCAGTTAGCAGCGTAGTGTGAGGAGTCTCGGGTACAGATAGCTCAGTTGGCACAGTGTTGCAACCATGAGAGTCGTGATTAGAGAGATGTTCGTTGAGCATCGAGTAGAGATTCAGGAGTAGATCTTGAGATGTCCGATGGACGAGATGCCAAAGGCCAGGTTGATGAGTCTGGAGTTCTTGTTCGAGTTGTCGGTGTTTTCGTCACCAAAGGTTATGACCTTGTTGGCCTATTTGTAGCAGGGCCTAGAGTTTTGTTTTAGCAGCACTTCATGTTATGACTGGAGAGAGTGCTCGTTTGGCACCAAGCTTGGGTGCAGGCCTAGGTTCAGGCCCATTTCATACTGTTGTGCAGGTGATTCTTATGACCTCCTTGGATGTTCAACATGTTTCTCTAGATGTTGCACCGAACGTGCCAGT
>JBBMKA010060819.1:0-17508 GCA_037833695.1 Sechiopsis laciniata
CAAGCAGATAAAATTAACAGGAAATAACGTGCTCCTAGAGCTGCAGACAACAACCTAACAAATAAAATATAAATAATAAATCAGTAACATCGGCTAAAAGGAAACAAGCAACAAATCACGCACGAGGCTCGGAAAGAGGAAATTACCCCAAAACTAAGGAGAACACAGCTCTCGGACGGCTGCTCGGTTGCGGGCTGCAAGGCTGATCGGCAGATGTACGGATCAAGCTGCGTGGGCATGCGGACGGGCGCGCGAGCGCTGGGCCTGCGACGAATGCGCGGGCGAAGGAGCGTGCGAGCGATCGAGGTGCTGCGAAGCGTGATGGGGCAACGCGCGGGCTGGCCGAACCTACGGCAGAGAGCGAGCGACCGGGCTCAGGTTTGGTGAGGCGCGCGGGCTAGCTGGGGCGAAGACGCGCTGGGGCATTCGCGATCTGGCGAGCTAGGCGAGAGGTGACCGGGAGAGGCGAGGGAAGGCTGGCGATCTGCTGCTCGGCGAGGGGCCTCGGTTGGGGCGTGCAAGCAGTAAAGGTGCTACGGCGTGTGGCTGGGTGAGGGATGTCTCGGTGGAAAGGCTACTCGGTGAAGGACTTGGCGATGGTGTGTGGAAGCTGGGGGCTTTGGGTGAGGGAGACAAGCTCGGCAATAGGGAGAAGAGTTTTCAGAAATTGGAAAGGGGAATGAGAATGCAAAAGTGAGAGGAAAAGAAGAAGAATACCCCCTTTTTAAAACTAGGGTTCGGCCAAGAGGTAAAGGAGAAGGGAGGTCGCGACATGTGTCCTCTCTCGGTCATGGGTTCGAGTCCTGGCCTATGCATCCCTTTTCCTCTATTTTCAAACAAATAACCGCAGCTCCAAAAACCTCTCCAAGGACCAAGCTAGCTCCGAAAACCTGTAACCGAAAGAAAACCCAACTCAATAAATTTAATTGAACCAACCTGGACCCTGGCAAATTACGAGACTACCCCTGGAGGCAAAATTACCAAAATGTCCCTAGGGGTCCAAAGTGCCCTAACGGCCCAACCGAACAACAGAAAAAGCAACCGAACGTACCTGGGGAATCGAAATGGAAAACTGGGCCGTTACAGGGAACTTATGAATTCTTCTAATTGAAAGTGCGTTTTCTGCTAAGCTATTTTGCAATAATAGTGCTATCTTAAGCTTTCAAAGGGAAATTGCTAATTTATTAGATAATCAAGCAGAAAATTGAATAACGTTTAAAGTTAACAAATCTAAATGCATGATCCTAACAATTTTAAATTGCACCTACTAGTGAAATGCATGTGAAATGAAATAAATAAATGCACTAAGGAAAATAAGAGAGCGGGACTTCCATCTAAGGTTTTGTATTGCCGCTGCGATTGCCTTGCTCTGTATTGAGTTTTTTTTTGGAAACTCAGGCCATTGGAAGTGCTCTGTTAATGATGCTATTGCTTTTACTATTATCTCATCTCTCTTATTTGCGTATTCCCATAAATCTTGCAAATTGGTGAACAGCGTCTCAAATTGCTTAACCAAATTATTCTCTTCCATTTTGGATCAGCTTCCTCCATATGGTTAATGTAGGGCATAAGAAGTCTGTCGGCTGCTTGTGGTTGACCATCTTACTCCAAGCACAATTTAGTGATAGTGTGCGGGTAAAACATCTTTTTGGGTTTGGCTGAAGCCCATCGCTGAACTTGTCCTTCCACTATCTTGACTAGGTTGATTTGCTTTTCGCTTATAATTGCGTTAAGCAATAGTGCTTGCTCTCTGCTGACTATCTTAACATTGGTGGATGGATAATTGCCTTTTTTATGAATAAGATCCAGTCCTTCAATTCTAGTTTAACACCGTCCATTGGAAATGACCATTGGTTCTTCCACCTGGTGCCTTCAATCCAATTGTTTCTCCGTATCTTGTAACTGTTTCTTAGTTAGCTTCTTAAGAAGCGTTTGACACTCCGACCCTATGTTGTCAGGAAGCCAGAACATTTCGTTCAAGGCTGAATGTCTACAGTCTATCTCAAAACTTTTCTCGTCTAACTTTTCTCGTACTGCATGTGGAATACATTCTGCAGGCCATCCTCCATTCTGCCAAAATTTCCTCCTAACCAGCAATGCATAAAGGTTTGCTTCTCGAACCACTGCATGTCCATCGTCAGCATCCTCAACTGCCTTGCTTTTTCGGCTGCTATGCTCTTTGAGGCCATTGGTTTCGAGTATTGGTAGTAGATTTTCAGTTTCTTAAGGTGTTAGGTGAGAATGTGGTGATCGATCCTTCCTTTCGCAGGGTTTATATAGAGTTTCTGAAGATTTGAAAATCTGTGTGCAAGGAAAGGGATAATAACAAAAAGGAAAATTTAAATTATGCATCAATACTTTCCTAATCGAACCGATTCCTTCTAAAACTACTAAAATTTAAATTGCACGAAAATAATAAAAAAAAAACTGCATATATAGAAATACTTATTTATTCTAAAATTGTTGTAAATTGTGCTCAAAGTCAGAAATATTGGATTTTTACAAACCAGGAATGCTGTTGAGCAGGACCTGGTCGGAACCTCGTGCTAATTCCGTCCGGTACAGTTATCCTTGCTTGGGCCATTTATATATCTTTGGAGCGAAACCATCTTTGATAGCCTTCTCCTGCCTTTCTCCATCATGAGCTTTGATGCGTATACTTCCTACCATTCCCAGCGTTGATAAGGTATGAAGCATCAAATTGAAGCTCATTTGAATTGTCCAAGTGTCGCTTCACCGACTAATCAATTTGAGCAATGATTGTGGTTCTGGTAGCTTAAAAACTACAGGTACCATTGCTAGTAGTGTAAGAACCTGACTAAAAAATAGTCCTAAACCGAGTTCTTACTCAACATGCATGGTTCAGTACGTTCAAAATTAAACTTTAAACCAACCAATAAAACAAATGCCTATTTATTCATTCAGAACAATTCATAAACTAAAACATAGTTGAGTCTTTGGCCAGAGTTATTCAAAACAATTTTAAAATATGAAATTAATTATAACAAAAACTATCCTGCTTGCTGAATAAAGACAACATTTAAAATCAAAACAGCGGACGCCCATGACCAAGCAGCTCCTCCTTTAGCCGTCCCAGTGCTGTCCCATGTTACCTGGTTGAAAAACCACAGAAATAAGGGTGAGTACGAAGGCGCTCAGTAAGAATCCCCAATCGGGGTACAGTACGCAAGTCACATCATCTAGCATCTTAGCATACAAGCAAATCAACATCACGATGGCAGTCTCAACAAAAGTACAATCATAGCATGCTCAAACCATCAAAAGTCTCTAACTCTCGGCTAAGGATCAACCGTGGATCTCCAAATGGGATATCAATATAACCTCCAGAATTTTGAGAGTCTCTAACTCTCGACTAAGGCTATCAACTCACTATGCTGATCCTGGACACTTGGGAAAGTACCCAAGTGTTGGGCTCTAAACTAAACGAAAAGGTGTATTGATACACTAGCCCGAGGAAGATCTCCTCCCGGCATCTAATGCACATAGGCACACACCGCATGCTCCTGCAATCCAGATAAATGTAGGCCTACAAAAACTATATCAGTCCAAGTGTTCATGCCTATGACTCGGAAAGGTGAGCACTGATCCACAGCAGGCGGAAGGCCCTCGGTACCATACTGTGGCAGCCTGAATCACACCAACGTCTGAAGCTAAAGGTCGTCCCAAGGCAGGCTTGTACCAAGGAAAGGACCCCGCTCGAGCAAGCCATAAACTAGGCTTATGCCGAAGTGGTAGCTACTCAACTCCTTGCTATCAGGGGTAAGGAATCTATCCTCACAACCCGACCGGTGGGGACACGTACGTTGGTCCACTCTCAGCCTCTAGATGATGACAACCTAACAAGATCTAGCAAAGAGGAACTAGCAGAGTTCAACATTGATAACATTGAACAATCACATACAAAATGCCAACAGTCAATTAACATAACAGTCAGTGTAAACAGAAAGGTGCAATTCAGGTACAACCATTCTACATGCCAGGTCCTATCAGACAAGTCATACAACCCTATCCACTAACATGAGCATTGAACAGGGCAATAAACAAGCAAGCCTATCCACTAACAGATTCATTCAACAACACAGCATCCAGAAGCCTAGTCCACTAACAAGACAATTAAACAATAACAAACAGCTAAGAAACCATGAATGGCAAGTGCAGGGTCCACACAACTCTGGCAAGGAATCCTTACCTGAAAACTGAAAATAGACAAACAACAGGTAAATGCTCCTCAAGTTGTAGAACCAACTTAGAACAATCTAGGCAAATAATAACAATAACAAACCAATTAACATCTAAACAGCTTAGAACCCTAGTCGGACAAACGCACAAGGCTCGGGAAATTATTACCCAAATCGAGCGACAGGTGCCTCTGTAGCAAGGGTAGTGACAAGGCACTGGCGTGCTCGCAGGAGAGTGCGGCAGCGAGCAGTGCGCGAGTTGGCGATATGAGCGAGAGACAGCAAGGCTGTGCGGCTGGGGCTGCAGCACAGCAAGAGGAGAAAGCGAAGGCGAAGGGAAAGAGGCAGTCGCTTGCGTTCGGGCGTGAGCGTGTCGCTACGACTGGGCTACTCTCAGTGAGGCAATCCGCAAGCAGGGTGAGCAGACAGGGCTAACGGCTCGGGCTAGCAATCGAGGGCGATTGACGATGCCTGCGGGAGCGAACAACAAATAGGGTGATTGCAGGTTAGTGGAACGATCGTGGGCTTGCAATCGATGGCTGGCGTGGCTGTGGACGTGGCCGATCCGTGCAGGTTCTGCGGCTAGGTGAGGCTTGGGTGGGCAATCGGTGCGAGGGGCTTGCGATAGGTGATGCTTTTTGGCTAGGGTTTGGGTAGGTATTTTTGGTGAGGGTTGTTCGGTAATGGAGATGGTGATCGCTAACGCTTTGGATCTCAGCAAAAGGAGAGAAGAAGAAGAAGAGAGGAGAACAAATGATGAGAAAAAATGGGAAATGGGAGACGATCGTAAAAGAGAAGAGATCAAAAGAGGAACTCTTCACCACGTGTCAAACTCTCCTAGAATCAACAGCCTTCATGCCCTGGCGAGGGCAAAACTCAACCAAAGTTTCTCCATTTTCTCTTTTAGCTCCTTTAACCAAAGCAACCTCCAATCTCCAAATAGCAAAACTAACCCAGAAGTCCTTTAAATCACAAAACAACCCTAGTCTCAGTTAAATGCAAGAGCGGCCCTGGAACTCAACAATTTACCAAACTAACCCTAGAGGTAAATGACCAAAATACCTCTGAAGGCTAGAACTGGCCTAACGGCCCAACGAAACAACCGAATCACAAGAGAAATATACCTGGGGTACCGGAATGAAAACCTGGGCCGTTATAATACTCCTTCCTTTTATGACTTTTGTCCCCGAAAGTCCCTAAGACTTAAACAACACCAGATAATGTGTCCTCATCTCATCTTCCAACTCCCAAGTTGCTTCCTCGGCTCTCTGATTCCTCCGCTGAACCTTAACCAAGTTGATGTCTCGGTTACGTAAAGTCTTGCGATCTCGGGCTAAAATCTGCACTAGTTTCTCCTTGAATCTCAAATCCTCGTTCAACTCTAACAGCTGAAGTCGACTACATGCGAAGGGTCTACCCATACTACCTCAACATAGAAATGTGAAAAATGTTATGCACTGCTGCCAACGACGGGGGTAAGGCCAAACGATAGGCCACTGAACCGATTCACTCAAGGATCTCAAAGGGGCCCACAAACCTGGGACTCAACTTTCCATGCTTACTAAACCTCAAAACACCATGCATCGGTGCCACTTTTAGAAACACATACTGACCCACCTCAAACTCTAAGTCGTGAAGCCGAACATCGGCGTAGCTTTTCTGTCTACTCTCTGCTGTCAGCATACGAGCCCTGATCTTCTAAACTGCGTCGTTAGTCAGCCGTAGCAACTCGGAACCCAGAACTTGTCTGTCACCTACATCTTCCCAGATCACTAGAGATCTACAACGTTTACCATATAAGGTCTCAAACGGAGCCATCTGAATAGTCGCATGGTAACTGTTATTGTAGGCAAACTCCATCAAATGTAGATACTAGTCTCAACTGCCCGAAAAGTCTAACACACAGGCTCGCAACATATCCTCAAGAATCTTTTTCACCCTCTCTGTCTGCCCATCTGTCTGTGGGTGAAACGCGGTACTGAAACTACATTCAATACTCAAACCTTTCTGGAGTGCCCTCCAGAAGCCAGAAGTAAAGAGGGAATCTCGATCAGACATAATCTTCGCTAGCACCCTATGGTACCGAATGATCTGCTCCAAAAATAAATGTGCCCACTGTTCCATGGTATACATTATCCTACTGGGAATGAAGTGCACACACTTGGTCAAACGGGCAACAACCACCCAAATCTGAGTAAACCCTCTCGGTGTCCTCGGCAACCCAGAAATGCAATCCATGGAGATCTCCTCCCACTTCCACTAAGGCACACTCAGTGGCTACAACAACCCTACAGGTTTCTGTCTAGGAGCCTTCACTTGCTGACAAGCGAGACACAGACTAATAAACTCTGCAATGTCTCTCTTCATGTTGCTCCACCAGAAGGTTTGCTTAAGATCCTGATACATCTTGGTACCCCCTAGGTGTAAAGTAAACGGGGAACTGTGAGCCTCGATGAGCAACTCAGCTCGCAGTCCGGAGTCTGCTGGCACACAAAGGCATCCTCTAAACCTCAAACCACCATTTGGTGCTATCACAAAATCAAAATTGCCGTCTGCCTAAACCCTGGCCATCAATCTGCTCAGCTCGAGAACACTCAGCTGGCCATCAATGATCCTCTGTCTGATCGAAGGCTAGACAGTCAACTGGGCTACCTTGGTGGTAACCTCTCCTAACAACACTGCTATACTAGCTCGCTCGAACTCTTTCTGCAATGGAAGCTGGGAACTCAACAAGGTTGCAGAATGCGACGTCTTTCTGCTCAAGGCATCAGCCATAACATTGGCCTTACCCAGATGGCACAAAATCTCACAGTCGTAGTCCTTTACCAACTCAAGCCATCTCCTCTGCCTCATGTTTAACTCTTTCTGAGTGAAGAAGCACTTAAGGCTCTGGTGGTCTGTAAACATCTGAATCCTTTCACCGTATAAGTAATGCCTCTAGATTTTCAAAGCAAACACAACTGCTGCTAACTCCATGTCGTGAGTTGAGTAATTTTTTTCATAAGGCTTTAGCTGTCGAGAAGCATATGCAATCACCTTACCTTGCTGAATCAGAGTACAACCCAATTCAAACTTATAAGCATCACTGTACACAACAAAACCACCTGTTCCCTCTAGAATTGACAACACTGGAGTAGACGTCAAACTGTGCTTCAACAAAGCAAAACTCTCTTCACAACTGGCATCCCAAACAAACTCAACACCTTTCCCCATCAATCGAGTAAGGAGTGCTGCTTTAGTGGAAAAGTCCTTGACGAATCTCTGGTAGTAGACTGCCAAACCCAGAAAGCTGCGAATCTCTGCAACCATGGTCGGTCTGGCCCATGAACTCACTGCATCAATCTTAGCAGGGTCCACTATTATGTCATCTCTAGGAACCACGTGACCAAGGAAGGCTACTTCCTCTAACTAAAAGTCACACCTGGAGAACTTGGCATACAACTGTTTTTCTCTTAATGCTGTTAACACTTGCCTCAGGTGCGAAGCATGGTCCTCCTTAGTCTTAGAGTAAATCTAAATGTCATCTATGAACATGATGACTAAGCTGTCCAAGAATGCCTTGAACATCCTATCCATCATGTTCATAAATGCTGCTGGAGCATTGGTCAGCCCAAAGGATATAACCACAAACTCATAATGACCGTACCTGGACTTGAACTCCGTCTTGGGAATGTCTATATCCCTGATCCTCAACTAATGATAACCAGACCTCAAATCTATCTTGGAGAACACAGAAGCTCCCTAAAGCTGATCAAACAAATCATCGATACGAGGCAATGGGAACTTATTCTTCACTATAACTTTATTTAGCTCCTTGTAGTTTATGCAAAGGCGCATCAAACCATCTTTCTTCTTGACAAACAAAACAGGTGCTCCCCACGGGGACATACTAGGGCGGATGAACCCTCTGTCTAACATCTCCTGTAACTGCACCTTCAACTCTTTCAGTTCTGCTTGCGCCTTCGAGATAGGGAGAGTCCCTAGCTCGAGCTCAATAGTGAAGTCGACCTCTCTCTATAGGGGCAAACCCGATAACTCCTCAGGAAACACATCTACAAACTCCTGAACTACTGGTACTCGATCAACAATTAACGAAGGTCGAATTTCCCTAGACAACTTTACCAAGTAACCCTAAGCTCCTAGAGCTAACAAACGGCGAGCTTTCAACGCAGAAATCAACGACAGACATACTCCACTCTAGAACGCGAAACTTGAAACTCTACTTCTTGGGCGGCCTGAACACGACTTCTTTGTGGCGGCAATCAATCAATGCGTGGTTCTCTGCTAACCACTCCATACCAAGAATAACGTCAAATCCACTCATAGGAAGAACTATGAGGGTGGCTGCTAACAACTCTCAGGATACCAGGATCTGGCCGTTTCTAACTTTCTCACTAGCAAGCATACTAACTCCCGAAGGAGTTACAACACACAACTCAAACCATAAAGGTTTAAGATCCAAACAGGCTTGACTAACAAACAATGCAGAGATAAATGAGTGGGTCAAGCCCAAATCAAACAGTACATATGCATAGTGATCCAAGACAAGTAATGTACTTGCGATAGCTGCATCTGTCCTCTCGGCCTCCTAGCGAGTCGTGGCAAAAATGCGGCCCTGCTGCTGAGCGGGTCTAACATCAGTTCCAACCTGCAGGCACACTCTGACTATGTGCCCCTCCTTACCACACTTGTAACAAGCTCTAGGAGAAGCTCTACACAAGCCATAGTGAGATCTGCCACAGGTCCGGCACTGGGGTGGCTGTCTAACTGCACCCTGCTGACGACTCTGCTGTTGTCCCTAATCTTTGCCCTGGAAACGGCCCTGACGGCGTTGCTTACCTCCCTGATCGAAAGTCCTAGAGGGGTCAAACTTCCTTTTCTACCCTGAATTGGATGCAACATTCTGTACTGCTGCAACTGGGGCTTTCGCTAAAGGGTACTTCCTGTTATAGATCTTAGCCAAAGCCACAGTCCGGGTGTACGACTCTGGAGCGAGTGCCATAATGTCTTAGGCAACCTCCATCCTGAGTCCTCGGATGAATTTCTTAATTTTCAACTCCTTAGTAGCAATAAGTTCTGGAGCAAAGTAATTATGCTCTGAGAATCTCTTCTTGTACTCAACAATATAGTTATCTCCCTGCTTCAGGTTTGCAAAAGCCTCAACCATCTCTTATTGAGCTTCCTCATTGATATACTCGGCTCTGAACTCGGTACTAAAGAACTCCCTACTCCAAAATAGTCCTAAACCCAGTTCTTACTCAACATGCATGGTTCAATACGTTCAAAATTAAACTTTAAACCAACCAATAAAACAAATGTCTGTTTATTCATTCAAAACAGTTCATAAACTAAAACATAGTTGAGCCTCTAACAAGAGTTATTCGAAACAATTTTAAAATATGAAATCTATTATAACCAAAACTATCCTGCATGCTGAATAAAGACAACATTCAAAATCAAAACAGCGAACGCCCATGATCAAGCAGCTCCTCCTCTAGCCGTCCCAGTGCTGTCCCAAGTTACCTGGTCGAAAAACCACATAAATAAGGGTGAGTACGAAGGCGCTCAGTAAGAATCCCCAATCGGGGTACAGTACGCAAGTCATATCATCTAGCATCTTAGCATACAAGCAAATCAACATCACGATGGCAGTCTCAACACAAGTACAATTATAGCATGCTCAAACCATCAAAAGTCTCTAACTCTCGGCTAAGGATCCACTGTGGATCTCCAAATGGGATATCAATATAACCCCTAGAATCTCGGGAGTCTCTAACTCTCGGCTAAGGCAATCAGCTCACTATGCTGATCCTGGACACTTGTGAGAGACCCAAGTGTCGGGCTCTAAACTGAACGGAAAGGTGTATTGATACACTAGCCCAAGGGAGCTCTCCTCTCGGCATCTAATGCACATACGCGCACATCGCATGCTCCTAGAAACTAGATAAATGTAGGCCTACACAAACTATCCCAGTCCAGGTGTGCATGCCTATGACTCAGAAAGGTGAGCACTGATCAACAGCAGGCGGGAGGCCCTTGGCACCATACTGTGGCAGCCTAAATCACATCCGAAGGCAGGCTTGCATCAAGGAAAGGACCCTGCTCTAGCAGGCCACAAACTAGGCTTATGCCGGAGTGGTAGCTACTCAACTCCCGACTGTCAGGGGTAAGAAATTTGTCCTCACAACCCGACCGGTGGGGACATGTACGTTGGTCCACTCTCAGCCTCTGGATGATGACAACCTAACAGGATCTAGTTAAGAGGAAGCACCCTAGAACAAGCAGAGTTCAACATTGATAACATTGCACAATCCCATACAGAATGCCAACAGTCAATAAACATAATAGTCACTGTAAACAGAAAAGTGCAATTCAGGGTACAACTATTCTACATGCCAGGTCCTATCAGACAAATCATGCAACCCTATCCACTAACATGAGCATTTAACAGGGCAATAAACAAGCAAGCCTATCCACTAACAGATTCATTCAACAACACAGCATCCAGAAGCCTAATCCAGTTGCATGTTCAACAACCGAAACATCAGCCATTCAACCTATCCACGAACAAGCCAATAAAACAATAACAAATAGCTAAGAAACCATTAATGGCAAGCACATGGTCCACACAACCCTGGCAAGGAATCCTTACCTTAAAACAAAAAATAGACAAGCAACAGGTAAATGCTCCTCGAGCTGCAGAACCAACAGAGAACAACCTAGGTAAATAATAACAACAACAAATAAATTAACATCTAAACAACTTAGCAACCTAGTCGACCAAACACATAAGGCTCAGGAAATGATTACCGAAATCGAGACGGCAAGTGCCTCGGTAGCAAGGGCAGCAACAAGGCACGGGCATGCTCTTGGGAGCATGTGGCTACGAGCGGTGTGGACGTTGGCGATGCGAGCGAGCGAAAGCAAGGCTATGCGGCTGGGGCTGCGGCACAGCGGGGGAAGAAAGCAAAGGTAAAGGCGAAGCGGCTGTCGCTTGCGTTCGGGCGTGAGCGTGTCGCTGCTGCTGGACTACTCTCGTCGAGGCGATCCATAAGTAGGGCAATCAGACAAGGCGAACAGCTTGGGCTAGCGATCACAGGCGATTGGAGATGCATGCAGGAGTGAACAACGAGCAGGGCGATTGCGGGTGAGTGAAACGATCGTGGGCGTGTGATCGACCGCCGTGGCTGCGGAAGTGGCCAATCCGTGTAGGTGCTATGGCTAGGCAAGGCTTGGGTGGGCGATCAGTGCGAGGGGCTTGCGATCGGTGATGCTTCTCGGCTAGGGTTTGGGTAGGTGTTTTTGGCGAGGGTTGTTGGGCAATGGAGATGGTGATCGCTAGGGCTTTGGGTCTCGGTAAAAAGAGAGAAGAAGAAGAAGAGAGGAGAACGAATGATGAGAAAAGCGGTAAATGGGAGACGATCGAAAAAGAGAAGCGATCAAAAGAGGAACTCTTTACCACGTGTCAAACTCTCCCAGAATCGACAGCCTTCGAACCCTAGCAAGGGCAAAACTCAACAAAATTTTCTCCTTTTCTCTTTTAGCTCCTTTAACCAAAGCAACCTCCAATCTCCAAATAGCAAAACTAACCCAGAAGTATTGTAAATCACAAAACAACCCTAGTCTCAGTTAAATGCAAGAGCGGTCCTGAATCTCAATAATTTACCAAACTAACCCTAGGGGTAAAATGACCAAAATACTCATGAAGGCTAGAACTGCCCTAACGGCCCAACGAAACAACCAAATCACCAGAGAAACATACCTGGGGAATTGGGATGAAAACCTGGGCCGTTACAAGTAGTCTACGATTTTACGCGCTAACATTATCTTCCTGTGAAATGGGTGATTCTACATCCCTCCTGTTGAGGGGATGCGAAATCCTGATATTTGGCTCTACAGGTTCATTAAGCACCTTGCTGAATTATTGAAGATATTCATCCTCACTGTAGCTTTCCTTCATTGTGCTTTGCTTAGGGTCAACTTTGGAATCTCCTTTTGCTTTTTCAATTTTGTCCATGGTTTCAGCTTCCAGGGCAGTAAATGTCGCTCAAGCCTCCTCGTGCTACTGATATCGCATCTTTTGTAATCTTTCCTCCTATTTTACCTTAATTTTAGCTTCTAGGGCAGCGATCCTTGTCTAAGCTTCCTTTTGTTGCTGAAAATGTCTCTTTTGTTGCTTCTCTATTTCTTCCGCGTGCCTTAAAGCCTTGGCCTCTTCTTCTTGTTTAATCATGGCTAGCCAGAAATCTTCCCATGAAAGTTCACAATCATCGAAAAATTCCACGTCTAATGCTGCATTAAGCACGTCAGCACTCAGATATGTCTCTTCTTTATTGGTATGTTAGGCTGCACTTTTCTCCGTGTTTGCTGCTAGAGTCTATCTGTGCTCGTGGTTGGGCTGTCGAGGTTTTGGTATTATACCGATGTCCATCATCCATTTCTTCCTTCGTAACTGTTCTTCTTCTTCTATGGTTATTCCTTCAGGAGACTGCTCATGATTGTACAGTGGTCTCCTAGGTTCATGACTCCTAGCTTCCCATGTATGGCTTATATTGCTGTGGTCTCCTTGTAGATCAGTTTGATGCTGAAAAATACTGTTATGACTTCCCCCAAACTTCAACTGTTGTTCCCAGTTAGGATACACTGAATAGAAATTGGTTGAGTATGTCTCTTCCGCATAGTCTTGTTGCTGATAATGACGTGTATGTTGCGGGTTTACATTGTTGTTCCATTGTTGATTCTCAAAGTGATTGAATGCTATCTTTGTCGTTCATGCTTGGTATGGGACTTCTTTCCCTGTTGGTTGTATTACCTTGAATCTAGGTTCCTCTGAAATACAAGTATTCAACCTTTTTAGCAATAAAAACTACTCTCGTCCTAATAATATAAATTCTAAATAATCAATCTCCAGCAATGGCGATAAAAACTTGACTGGAGTGTTCCGAGTGCTAATACAATCGTAGTAATTAATTCAGAGTTAAACTGTTTGAGTAAACCTCAGAATCGCTTACGCGCAAGTATAAGCGGTCGAAACGCAGCAAGTAATAAGTATATAATTTTATCGATCCAATAGAGATTGATGTCTAGAACTAATATTGCTAAGTCGAGAGTTATACAGAAAGTAAATGCATGGTTGGGATAGTTGTTGTTTTCTTTTGATGCTGATAATAAAATAAAGCAAATGCTAACAGTAATAAATATGAATGCAATCAGTAGTGATAAATAGACAGATGTAGAAGATATTAAGAGTGCAGAACTAGTAATTGAGTTTCCCGCTTCCCTCTACCAATAAGTACTTTCATACTTAATGATTTACGGTAGAACCAGCTTCCACTGCAAACTCCGTAATAACTCAGGGCGATGTGAGCAATAGTGAGGTTATTCCTAACTCCCTTAATGATCCAAAGAATTTTCCTTCAACCTATTGTAGCATACTTGGTCACCATGCGGTTCCTTCTTCCGAACTCACCGCAACTTATATACGTGGTAGCTAATCGATGCATATGTATAGAATAGTAATCCAACAGTGTAAAACTCTATAACCTACACTCCTAACATGCTTCTACTCGAGAGTATTCATGCAAAACTCATATAATGCAACATAGATATAAACACAAGTAAGAAGTTTTATTAAGACTACGAGATGTTTATAACTACAACTACTCCTAGAAAGTAGTAAAAAATGGAATTGGGTCGGTTGTGAGGTGTGCAGTCCCCTTGTCATCAGCTCTTACGAACACCACCAGTTGCTTCTCGCATTGATTGGCTTTTGGCCATCCGACCAGCTCACCAAACTTTGGCTTCCTTCTTGCAATTTATAGAGTTGATTTACTTGATCAATAAGCCTAGGTGAGCTGGAGAATCTTTATTAATGCATGATCTCTTGATTTCCGCTGGAATTTATTTAATTGACACCAACTTAATTGCTTGATTGATTCTCTATTATTTCCTTGTTGGTATGATTCTCCATGCACTTCTGCCTTGTGAAATGCGTGAATATTCTGTGTGTGTTACCGCTCACATAGATTTGTCCCTCCAGCATCAGCGTTCAACATTTCCTGCATTAAATAGTCTTTTTAGCGCAAAGTTGTACAATATTTGGACTTAATCCGTGAACTGTGCTTCTGATGCTACTTTATGAATTCATGTTGATTCCTATGATTTATGCTTGCAATTTCCTACTGATGCTTATTTATTTCCCATGATCCTAAGAATAAAGTAAACTATTGCACCATAAAATATGCTCTATTTGAGAGCTATCAAAGACTTTTATTGAAATTGTACTCGGTTCTCAATCCTTTCTGGAGAGCTCTCCAGAAGCGAGCTGTGAACCTAGGGTTACTATCTGAAACAATCTTAACTGGTACCCCATGGTACCTCACAACCTGATCGAGGAACAATTGTGCCTATTTCTCCATGGAGTAAGTGATCCTCCCTGGGATGAAATGTGCACTGTTAGTCGAATGGTCTACTATCACTTAGATCATTGAATAAACTCTCTGGGTGCTCGTCAAGTCTGATATAAAATCCATCGATATCTTTTCCCACTTCCATTGCTGTATACATAAAGGTTGTAAAAGACCTGCTGGCTTCTGGCTGGGTGCCTTCACTTGCTGACAAGTGAAGCAATTACTAACAAATTCGACAATTTCCCCCTTCATATTACTCTACCAAAACAGCGGTCTCAAGTCCTGATACATCTTAGTACCTCTTGGATGCCAAGCAAATGGAGAAATATGAGCTTCAGACAATAACTCAGCTCTCACCTCCAAGCCCGCTGGCATGCAGAGATACAACAATCTCTCATCTAAAGTAACTACAAAATCTGCGTCACCATCAGCCTGAACTCGGGCCACAAACCTGACTAACTCTGGGTCACTCAGCTCACCCTCAACAATCCTTTATCTGATGGATGGCTGAACTGTCAACTGTGCTACCCTAGCGATAACCTGGTCCACTGTCACTACTATATCTACTCGCCATGCATCTCTGATTAACAAGGCTTGCTCGGTCCATATCGCTGCAGAGTGCAATGTCTTCTTGCTAAGTGCATCTGCCACAATTTTAGCCTTGCCCGGGTGGTATATGATCTCACAATCATAGTCTTTAACAAACTCTAGCCATTTTCTCTGTCTCATATTTAGCTATTTATGCGTGAAGAAATACTTAAGACTCTTGTGGTCTGTGAATATCTAAATCTTTTTTCCATACAGGTAATGCCTCTAAACTTTCAACGCATATACTGCTGCTGCTAACTTTAAATCATTGTAATGGCCCAAGTTTTTCATTCCGGTTCCCCAGGTAGGTTTCTCTTGTGATTCTGTTGTTTCATTGGGCCGTTAGGGAAGTTTAACCCTTTAGAGGCATTTTGGTAATTTCAGCTTCGAGGCCTGTCTTGCAATTATTAGGGTTCTAGGACCGTTTCTACAATTTACTGAAGTTGAGTTATTTTTGTGATTTCCAGGTTAGCCGAGCTGGTTTTGCATTTTAAAAAGGAAAAAGGGATTTTCTTAATTTTATTTGTTAAAAAATGCTCAGAGGAAGAAAACCAGAAATTTCCTCTCCCTCCCTTTCGATCTCTTCTTCTCCCCATCGTCGAGCAGCCACCACCGAGCCAGCCACCGTTCGTGCCATCACCGCTTGCACGTACTTGCCTGCTCCACCCAGTCGCACGCCCAGCCATCGATCACAAAACTGTCCAAGATAGTAGCGCCCAGCTCTTTCGCACACGCCGGCCATGTCACCATTCTTTTGCATAGTAGTAGCTTCACGATCTTGCTTGTACCGTTCCGATCGCCTTGTTCGCAGCTGAGATCACCCAGTCGCAGCATTGCCACACACCTTGCCGCGATTGCAGCCCCTCCTTGCCGCTTTGCCCAGCCCGCACTTAGCATTTCACCCTGCCAACGTTGGCCGCACGTCTCACCCGCAGCACCGCCATCCTCGCCCACATCGCCAGCCGTGAGTTTTTGCCTTTGCCTTTGCCGAGGCCTTGCTCTCGAGCCTATTCTTCTCGATTTTGGGTAATTTCTTCCGAGCCTTGAGGGTTTAGTTGCCTAGTTGTTTGGCAGCTTAGTTATTAATTATTTGTTTGTGTTTACCTCGTCTAGGTTGTTACTTGTGTTTGTATTCTGCAGCTCTAAAAGCACCATTTTCTGTATTTGTTCTACATGTTCCAGGTAAGGATTTCTTACAGGGGTTGTGTGGACCCTGAAATTCATACATTGATTACATTCTTGTTGCATGTTTACTATTTACGAGCATGTTAGTGGATAGGATTGTATGCTGTTCTATTTCCTGCTAGCATGTATTGTTTCTTGTTTCTACATGTTAGTACCATGCTAGGTCTGTTCTTTCCGGCATGCGTTGTGATTCCTGTTGATAAGCTTGTAGTGTCATGCTAGGCTGTATCTGTTGTTGAGCATGTATTGATCTGTCAGGAAACGAGTTTGTGTATTCTTAGCTAGCTTCGGTTAAGTTGTCCTCATCTAGAGGCTGAGAGCGGACATAACGTACTTGTCCCTTATAGGTCGGGACCAGCGAGGAGAGGTTCCTACCCCTGACACCCGGGTGTGGTCTAGCTCACCACAACGGCATAAGCCTAGTCTATAGGCTGCTAGAGTGGAACCCCTCCAATGGTGCAAGCCTGCCTTGGATGGTTCTTAGCTTCAGGCGTTCGGTGGTTCAGGCTGCTACAACTGAGTGTCGCAGGTCTTGCACTACTGTAGATCAGTGACATCGGTTCTGAGTCTTTAGGCATGCGTACCTGGATCAGAGTAGTTTGTTTAGACCCCACGTTTAAGTAGTTTGCAGCAGCTTGCGGTGTGTGCGCACACGCATTAGGCACTGGGAGGAGAGCTCCCTCGGTCTAATGTTGTTAGTACACCACTTTCGTTCCAGTTTAGAGCCAGACTGATACGAATCAGACAAATGATCCATTGCATGTACTTGAAGGACCTATTACAATGAGCAAGGCAAAAAAGATTCAAGAGGCATATATATTATATCTTCAAAGGCTTGCCAATGCACGAGAAGAGATAAAGCTTTTTCAGGCCAAATTTATTTTCAACATTAGCACAACAAGTGAAGAAGATATTGAAGTGAAGATGGTATGAGAGTAGTCATTTATTTTGGAAGATCATCAACATGGCAGAATTTTAAATAAAGAAATTTCCAGATTTCTTATTTTGGGATATTTTGATTTCAATGCTTGCCAACCATACTCATAATTACAAGGGACCTTCTAGAAGAGTTGGTTGAGTCTATTTAAAGCATATCTACCCTTTTGTCTAGCATTTAAGCCATGCAA
>JBBMKA010060830.1:0-17507 GCA_037833695.1 Sechiopsis laciniata
ATCCTGAAAAATACAGTAAGTAGGAAAGAAGGTAACACGACAGTTAGTATCTTTTGAAATTTTACTCACAGATAACATGTTACAAGCTAATTTGGGGACATGGAGGACATGTTTTAAAGTCAAGGTTTTATTTAAGAAACTTGTTCATCTTCCTGCAATAGAAGTGAAACTACCATCGGCAATTCTAATTTTTTCTTTGGAATACAAATGAGTGTATGAGGTAAATAATTGAGATGAGCTAGTCATATGATCAGACGCTCCAGAATCAATGATCCATGGAGTTGAAGTAAGACGAGATAAAGCCAGAGAATAATTAAATGATTGTGCCAAAAAAACATAAGGATTACTAGATGACGGCATGGTCTTTAGCAGTTTTAGAAGTTGATAAATTTGCTCGTTACTCAGAGAACTTCGGAATACACAATTGACAAAAGAAGCAATTGAAGACGTTTCAGAGTGTCGGGTGTTGTGGCGGCAATTTCTGAAACTAAATTACAATTTGAATCTCTTATTATGTAAGAGGCTCTGATACTATGTCAATTTAAGAGAGAATAGAATTAAGTTCTTATTCAAATAATCGATATCAAATAATGTTACAATGTTCCTTCTTAAATAGGAGAAATCTTACTCTTCAAGAAGGAATACAAGGGATGACTTACAAAAGGAATAAAATCAAGTATAGAAATAATTCAAGTATGGAATAGAATAAAATCAAATAATTTAACAGATTGTAGTTTTTTAAGAAAAAGTTAGTAAATCTCCCATCTAAATCTTCCATAAATATGACAAACAAACACCCCCTCTATGCATATATAAGACACAATGTAAACACAATGCATAAATTTATAAAAGTAAGAGTAATAGATACATAATAAATAAAACTAACAGACCACCTTGAAGTTTGGCCAGGTTAAATGCAAATTACACTGCCACTCTACTAAGTAGGAAATATAAATGCTAATAAACGTTACCAAATCGATCAGTGGCGCAATGGTTTTATTATTTGGTTGTAATCCAGTTTAACACCAGTATTACAGGTTCGAGCCCGATAATCGGTATTTGTCCCTCCTCCCCCAATATGTATTAAAAAAAATGCTAATAAACGTAAAAAAAAATACAAATGCTAATAAATATTAACTCTATCCCGTGTCTAGTATTCTAATAATTAGAGAATGTTTAATAAGTGAATATTTCTATAGAAGGGATCATTGATACATTGATTTTATTGTTTGGTGGTAATTTAATTCAATACGACGATCACAAGTTCAATCTAAAAAATGAGTATTTTGCTCTAATAATTTAAAACATGACTAAATTCGTAAATTGGAAGTACACACCATGATAGTTGTATGTTGTTAGCGATTATATTCTATTGAAATTGCAGAATTATTATTAGTTTTTTTGTTTAAATAAACCAGCTTATGCCCAGTTTGCCCGAAAAAGAAATGGAAAAGAAATACGTTGTCTTATATTTAGTCATATATTTGGTTTTTGAAAGTTCCACAGAATTTTTAAAATGTTTTCAAAATTTTAAAAACAAAAAATTCCTTTGATCCACGTAACTTTCGCATATTTAATTCATTAGGATATGTTTAGACCTCTATTTGTGTAAACGGCTGAGTTAATTATAATAACTCAATCCGTGTTTGTCCGACCGTTTATTATAAATGGTGGTTACTTAAACTTGCGTGCCTGTTTATCTAAACCTTATATTTTTTATTAAATATTTTTATGAATATTGACTATAAATTTTCCTTAAAATTTTCTTTTATATATATATATATATATATGATATTTTAAAATAATAACTCATGAATTGGTCTTAAATAATAACATATAATTTTTTATTTTTCTTTTTTTATAGTAGTATATTATTTTTTTAATTAGTATATTTTGTTTAATTCAAATTAATTCACTACTTAAACATTAAAATTTTGGAAAAAGAATCTAAAAAAAAGAAAAGATTTTGTGAAGTATAAAGAAAACAAAACTTAAAGTTGAAATTTGTTTTCATGAAGTCAATATTAACTTAAAAAATTAATTTCTAATGCATAACTACATCAATACATAAGTGTGAAATAGAATACATCAATATATAAGTGAAATAGAATATGGAAAAAAAGATGATAAATACTCTTTTTTTTTCTTTTTTTTTTTTTATTATGTTCAATACTAATTATAAGTTTATTAAAAAAATTTATTAATTATTTGTTAACTTTTTTAATTTAAATTTAAGTAACTAAAAAAATTGTGAAAAAAATTTCATAACTCTTCTTACAATAACCTGCACTCCAAACACGGTTTATCATAACTCTCTTTTATAATAACCTGCACCTCAAATACTATTTATTATAACCCTCCGTTTATCATAAGCCTTCGTCTACAATTACATACGGGAGCCCCAAACACACCTTAAGGATTATAAATGACAATAATTATTTTTAAGCTAGACTAAATTCAAATTTATAAAATTATAAGAAATAAATTTTAACATTCTCTTTAAAAAATTATGTGATATAAATTTTAAATTTTAGAATTATAAAAACTAAATTTTAACTTAAAAACTAAATTCATAATTTAATTTTATTATATAACTTAACTATAAAGTATTTGTGAACATAAATAATATAACGATTCTATATTTGTAGTGTGTATCATTATCAACATTCACATCACTTTAAACCAGTCCATCATAAGATTCCCCAACTCATTATTGTCCCTTCAAGAAGGAATAGTTTTCTTGATAATTATTCAAAGGATGCTTCATATTGTAACCAAAATCCTTCTCCCATTGCATTGTGCTGTTTATAAAAACCCCAAAACTTACCCTTCATGAGTACACAAACAAAGCTTTAGCCTCTAATTCCAAACACACACCTTCCCATTCAATCTTCTTTGTCTTCCAAATCATGGGTGTTCATGAATATCACACACAAGTCATCTCCAAGCTCCCCCCAGCCAAGGCCTTCAAGGCCCTCGTCGATTTCCACCACCTCGCTCCCAAGGCCGCTCCTAATGTTGTTCATAGTGTCGACCTCCTCGATGGTAACGCTCACCCTGGCTCGGTCAAGCAGATCAACTTTGCCCAAGGTAAAAATAACAAATTTTTATTCATGTCATTTAACTTAAAAGTTTAATATAAACAATTACTTATTTATGGACTTAGAAATTA
This sequence comes from Sechiopsis laciniata, assembly GCA_037833695.1. Classification (NCBI taxonomy): domain Eukaryota; kingdom Viridiplantae; phylum Streptophyta; class Magnoliopsida; order Cucurbitales; family Cucurbitaceae; genus Sechiopsis; species Sechiopsis laciniata. The sequence continues at coordinate 3,173 of JBBMKA010060830.1, forward strand.
GGGGTGTTCGTGGATTCCCCCAAAAACTTATTCAACCGATAGAAATCGACTGAATTAGGTTCGATCGGTCGGTGTCGGTTAGAAAATTAGCTAATCAAAAGTTTATCGATTAAGTTAATCGGTTCCGTTTGTTGAATAAAATTTCTTTTATAATAGTAATAATTTTTAATTAATTTTTTTTTATTAAAGTATTGCAAAATGAATTTAAATTTAAATGTATTTCTAAAAATTGTTCGATATATTCAATTTTTTAAATTTGATTCAAAATTATATGAAATATGTTTTTTTAATTAAAAAAAGAAATGAATTAACCGACCAAACCGATGAGTCAGTTCGGTGTAATTTTTTAACAAATCGATAGGTCGGTTCGGTGTCGATTTTTATCGAAAACTGACATCGACCGACTGATGATCACCTTTATTAGAAATTAATATAGTTGCAAAAAGAAGCAGAATTTCAATAACATTTTGTATATGATTCAATAATTAAGAAGTTATAGGTTCGAATTTTTTACAAATATCTGTTGTTTGAGTATAAAAATAAAAATAAAATAGAACTTATTTTAAATACATGATTGTTATAAACGTTGGGTATATTAGTCTTTTTATGCATATTCTAAAACTACTCTTACTTATAGGCTTCAAAGTTTAGTAGGAAGCCTAACTAGAAATGATAAAACGTACTTCAATATTATGTTAATTAAATTATTATTCAACTCAAAAACTTAAGATCCAGTTTGATAACCATTTTGTTTTTTAAATTCAAGCCCACCACAATTATTTTATTATATATATTTTTACTTGAATATCTATATCTTAATTTAATTTGTAGAATCAAACAAAAATTTGGAAAAAAAAGTACCTTTCAAAAGCTTGTTTTTATTTTTTTAAATTTAATTAGCATTTACCTACTTTTTAAAGAAAAGATGCATTGTAGAAAGATGGAAAGTTGTAGTTAATTTGAGTAAAAATAAGCTTAAATCTCAAAAACAAAAAACAAAAAATCAAATGATTATCAAACGGGACATAAATTAATATTTTACGAATGGATGCAGGTAGGAAATTTAAAACTATAAAGCAAAGAGTGGAGGTAGTGGACTATGAGAAGTTAATCTACAAGTTCACCATAGTCGAAGGGGACGTGATTAAAGACGGGATCGAGAAGATTGAGACGGAGATCAAGGTCGAGGAGGCACCCGAGGGAGGGTCGATCTTGCGAGGCTTAAGCAAATACCATGTCGAATCTGATGCCAAGTTGAACCACGAGGAGATCAAGGCTGGGAAAACGAACGCTGCAGGGATTTTCAAGTATTTTGAGTCCCATCTCCTGGCTAACGCTGAAGCCTAAACTTCAATATATAATATTTGGGGTTTGCCATTAGGCCTTCATATTATGTAGCGCTTTGACGTGTGGCCTAAATAAAAAAGTGCACTAATATATAGTTTTGAATGCCATTTTAATTTTGCCAACAAAAATAATAGTTTAATGGTATTAATGTATATCTATAAATTAAAATGTTACGACTTTTATCCCTACCTTATTTTTGTGGAAGATGTGAGATTACTTTTGACTTTAAAGAGGTGTTTGTATGAAGTTTTGGATGAAAAGTTAGTTTAAGTAGTTAAAAATTGAGAGTTGTAGGCAACAGTTCATTTGAATGTGATTTTTTTTTCTTTTTTGTAGAGAAGTTAGAAACAAAAACTTATTTGAATATGAATTTAAAATGAGTAGTTACTTTTAGTAGTTAAAAAAAAATAGAAATGAATTGTTAAAAATGAGTTATTTTAAATAGTTAGAAATGAATGATTTAGAAATGAGGAGTTATTTTGAGTAACTAGAAATTAAGAGTTACTTTTAGTAGTAAAAATGAGAAGTTATTTTGAGTAAATACAATTACTCGTTTGGATATGATTTTTTAAAGAATAGTTAGTAAATACTCATTTTAAATTCTTCATAAATTCAATGAACAAACATCCCGTAAAGAAGGAACATGTGTCTTATTTACTGATCAACAAATTTATTTTAATCATTTTACTTTTAATAAATTTTAAATTGCTCTCATTTGAAATTAGTTGGATCAAAATGAGTAATGTTACGATGATATCAGGTATATAACCCAATACCCAAAGGTTATATGTTGAGTCCCCAATTCCTCAAATATTATTAAATTAAAAATTGAATAAATAATAACACTTTTTATGCAAAAGAAACAATGTAAACACAATCTCCTTCAAAAAAAAAAAAGAATAATTAGTTATCATTAATATAATTTTTAGTGATTAGTATTGACAAGAACTAATACTTAGATTTTATCATATCATAGAAATTAAAATTTAATTTTCTTCAAATTATTGAGATTAAATTTTAACTTTTTCAAATCAATTTTTGAAATGATGAAAACTAATTCTAACCCTTTTTTTTTAACTCTAGAACTAAACTTATAATTTACTCTAATTTAAAACATGACTAAATTCTTAAATATTTCTCCCATTAGTCTAAAACCATTCTTTACCCCGAAAACCATTTCTTCAGAATTTGGGCTGCCAATTTTCAATTGGGCCGCGGCCCAATTAAAACGCCTGCCGACGTCGTATCGGGTTTGGCGCGATAATTAGGGCACAGTTTTACCACAACACAATTTTGATCAAAATCAGAAACGATCAAATTTGGATGAATTTAATCCAGTCTTTCAATTTTCCATCATCTTTACCAAATCATAATTCAATTCGAGAGCGCCAATTAGGGCCAGAGAATGTGCAACCACACAAGCCCTTGGCAATGAGACGAATCTCTGCAAAAATAATCCCCAAATTCCGATCATCGATCGCTAACCCTAAATCGACCATGGCCAGCGGCGGAGCCAAAGAAATCGAATCGGTTGATTTGCAGAAGAAAAGCGTGGAAGAAAAGAAAGAGAAATTGCAGCCGTCGCAACCGCCGCCAGAGATGCCGTCGCCAGGGGATTGCTGTGGAAGTGGATGCGTTCGATGCGTGTGGGATGTGTATTATGAAGAGCTTGAAGATTACAACAAGATTTGTGAGAAAGGTTCGGGTCCCAATGCTTGAGATTCAAATGTTTTTGCTCTTTTGAGCCCTAAATTGTTAAAACTGTGTGTTGTGATTTGATCGGAATCGAATTCGATCTGTATGTCTATTATTATTTGTTTCTATTCTTCAATAAGATAAAAAAAAAGCCCTAATTTAGTGGTGGAAAATGAAATTTAATTCATCGCATGAGTTCTTGACTTTGGATTTCCATCTTTGAACCGTTGAAATACTTTTTTGCTGTATTTATTTTATTTTAATTTTTATACGTAATAAAACATAAAGTTTTTTTTATTTTTTTTTAATGTTTTTATTCATTCATTTCAAGAACAATTGGGTGGTTGTTAGAAAAAAAACAATAATAATGGAGGGTTCAGAATTTAAATTGTCAATTTTTAAAGTATAGGTACTATCTTGAACTATGATTTTTTTTCGATGCTTTTTTTAGGCTATTACAATTGGGGGTTATAGATTTTATGTTAAATTATAGAAAATGCTCCCATGTTACGGTGTTTGTGATAAAAATGTCCGCAAACTTTGAGAAGTTTTAAAATTGTTCCTGAACTTTAACGAACGTTTTAAAAATACCCTTACTGTTAAAGTTGGATTGTCATTAACGTTCATTTCAAATTTAACGGCATTTTTTAAACTTATGTTAAAGTTTTGGAATATTTTCTATAATTTAGTCTAGATTTTCAACTTATAATCTCTTAATTATTAGAGGTATATTAATAGTGCAAAGTTATTGTTTTCGTTGGGTTTTTTTTATGAGTAAAAAGGAATACTCCCTAAATTTTAAAATAAAAAAGTTTTTTTTTTATTATTATTTTTTAATTTATCCATTTCTAAAAAATAGTAAAATATGAATTGTGGATAACTACATTTGAGTAATAGTCAATAATAATGAGCTAAGCTCAGTTATATCAATGTATGCTTATGAATTATTAGATAGTGAATTCGATTTCCATCATCGTTATTTTTTTAAAAAAGCTATTATACTAAAAAAAAGAGTTTATACTCTAAAATATAATTATGTAAAATTTCTACATAATAGCAAAATACTATTATCAATATCAACCATATCTTAATTCAATATAAATATAATTCAATCGGTAAAAGTATTTTATCAACTCTTACATTTATATATATATATATATATATGGAATCATTACACTCTAAGATGTTAAATTAATTAATTATATAATTAAATTGAATTGAGCTCTACATATTCTAATAAATAAAGATTATTCGTTTGAATTTTCACATCCAATTATTGTCATAAAAATAAAATAATAATAATAATAATAATAAAGTATTTATAATAATAATACAATTAGCATAAAAAATTCGATTTCTCGCTCACATATGGTTAAAAAACTCCACAATAATAATAATAATAATAATAATCTCCTCCTCTTTTCTTCCTTTTTAATTGCTGAACTGTTAAATTTTGGAAGCATGAGATAAGCCGTAGCTGTAGGCCCAGCCCAATGGGCATGAATATATAAACCTTACAGTTGAATAATTCCTTCTAACTTCAGACAATGACGCGAAAATTACAGTTCACTCTGCTTCTCACGGCGATCACCCTCGCCGCCCAGTTTTCCGGCAATGGCCTCGCCGGTGCCGAGGCTTCAACTTCCGCTTCCGCTTTCGTTCAAAACGTCATCTATTCCAACAGGATCGCCATGTTCTCCAAATCCTACTGCCCGTATGATTTCTATCTTCTTTTCTAATTAACAAGCTCATTCGCTCGATTCTTTTCCCTTTTTGTCTATTTTTTGCATTTTTCGGTGCCTCAATGCGTTTAATTTACTCATACGGATGTGTGAAGTTATAGATGTAATGGATTGCTGTTGTTGATGAATTTGAAATTTCTAGTGTTTTCGATTCTTTGGGTTTTGAGATGTGAATTTAGGGTTTCGTTTGCTGGATTCTGATCTTTTTGGACTGTTTTGGAGTTTAATTAGAAGCTTATATTTTCATTGGAACAAACTAGCTGAACCTATCTCGACAAGGACAGAAAGCTTGTTTGATTACTTTTGGGGCTTTTTTGTTCTTCTTGGAGGTTTCTAGCTGATTAGTTACCAATTTTTAGCTGCAGTCGTTCTTGAGTTATTAGAATTAGGGATTGAACTATTCAAATGTTACTTAGTTCTGAGTAATGTAAAGTTAAAATTTGCGTCAAGAAATATTGAAAGGTTTTGCACGAAATGAATTCGTTTTCTATCTTGTCCCCTAGGGGCGGTGAAGTGTCTGGCCTTGAGGGTGTTCTCCCTTTAAGGTCACAGGTTCAAGGTGGCTGTGGGTATTGAATTCCTAAGCATAATTTTGCTTCCAGTCCTACGATATGTCTCGGTGCCGCAGCTAGAGATGGGTTAGTGGTGCCTAGGTTTAGAAGAGCAAAGCTCCAAGTTCATGGGTCATGAAAAAAAAAAGAATTGTTTTCTATCTAGATAAAACTTGTGTTTTTAAATCTCTCGTTATGACTTAAAGAGCACCTAGCGATCTGGTTGGTATGCTACTTTGGATAATTTTTTTTAAAAGTTTCTGGAAAATTTTACATTATGAAAGTTTTCATAGTTTTGATGGCTTGCTTGTGAAACATAAGAATTGTCATTCAATTGTGGAATCTTTTAGTCGGATTCCCGGAATCAGTATAGTGGTTGGAGTCTTTGCACTGTTTAGTCTCCCTGAGTCTACGCTACTCCCTATTTCTTGCTGCTCATGGAGATTGCCCAAGTGAGCTAAACGTTGCAATTTAAGTCCCATTTGATTACTATTTAGATTTTTTTAAAAAATATTTTTTAAAGAATTTTTTTGGTTTTCATGTTTCTACCGAAACATTTGAGCTAAGTTATTAGCCAAATTCGATAACCATTTGACTTTTTTTTCTTTTTTTTTTTTTGAAAATAGATTTCATGTTTTTAAAAGAAACATTTGATTTCTTAGTCAAATTCCAATTTTTTAAAGAAAAAACTACTTTTTTTTCCCTTTTTCAAAACTTAGTTTCGATTTTGAAAACATTGGTAAAGGGTTGATAACAAAATGAAGAAACTCATGAGTGTAAGTAATTTAATTTTCAAAAACCAAATAATTAGAACTAAGGCATGTTTGATAACCATTTGTTTTTTTTTTTTTTTGAAAATTTAGCTTATTTTCTTTCAATTTCTATATTATGGTTTTCATCTCTTCTAAGGAAGTATTTGAACTCTTAGCTAAATTCCAAATTCCAAAAACATGTATTTGGAAGTTTCTTTTTTAGTTTTCAAAATATGAGTTAGTTTTAAAAACGTGGGGAAAAGATAGATAACACAATACAACTTACGACAATGCAAGTTATATGTGGAAGTAGGATTTATAGGTTTTATTTTCAAAAACCAAAACTCAAATAGTTATTAAATAGTTATCAAACAAGCCCTAATATTTCAAAGAAAAGAGCTGATTATGCTTTGTAGCTAATGAAGCTTCCTATTCTTAGTTATGTACTGTTCCAACTGCCTTAGTTTTCTGTAACTTGTTTTCTGAGATTGCGTTGCGGTTTTTCTCTCTCCCTCTTCTGCAATTTCAATGATCAATGAAATTTGCTTTTCCTCTAAAAAGGAAAGAAATGAATCTTCCTATACGGTCAGTGAAAAAGTACAAATTTATGGTGCTTTAAATGACTTCTCCGTCTCTTTTTGAAGTGAATAAAAAATAATGATTACAATAATCAATCGATTTATATTCTACCATCGTCTTATTCTGCTGGAAGATATTGCATGGGTGCCAAAGGAATATTCAGTGAACTCCAAGAAAAACCTTTTTTTGTGGAGCTTGATCTTCGAGGTATATATCTGTGGTTAATTTTGTTGCTAATTTGCAATACATGACTAAATAATTAGTATCTACATTTACATGTAGATGATGGATCTCAAATTCAGAGTGTCCTACTTGACCTGACAGGCAAGCGCACTGTTCCTCAAATATTTTTGAATGGCAAGCTCATTGGTGGCTTTGATGGTGAGCTTTCTTTATCATCCCCTTAATTATTCAAAAGTTTTCTAAATGCCAGTTTCAGTGATGCAGAGTAAAATTTCTGTTTCCTTCTCTGTTTGGTTTCATATGTTATGCAGATCTGAAAGCCGCTGTTGCTAGTGGTCAGTTGCAGAAACTTCTTGCTTCAAGTTGATTGCCTTCTGGAACAAGGAAGCGCAGAGGAATTTTAACTTTTATGAAACTTTTTGATAATATTTGTTATTCGTTGAAACTCCGCAACAGAGGATCCTGTTGCATAATTTGCCCTTTACATCAATGAAAATATGCTTTCGTTATTTGAAGCCATTGTGATAAAGTGTTTGGTTTGGATATTGTATGATGTATCACTTTTTCTGTGTCTCATAAATGTAGGAGCGGCGCACAAATTGAAGATGTATTTTCTGCATAAGCTGGAATTTAAAGTATGCCAATGTTGTGTGTTAAAATTAATTTCGAAAGATTTTCAGCTATCAAATTATGGGGTGAGCTTCTGATTAATAAATTGGCTAGAATTATGGACTTCTGTTAGAAGAAGAATCAGTTATCCAGTCGTGACAAAGTGAACAAATTAACTTCAAAAAATATTTTCTTCCAGGAAGCGTATCCAAATACAACAGTATGTTATGTTTTTCAAGTTTATAGATAACTCTAACAGTTTTTGGACCAAATCTCTGTTTCTTTCTCTCTAATGAAGTCCTCGCAGCTCGCAAGCAGCTGATTGCAAGGGATGAGGTATTTGCCTATTAACCTACTGCACTCTTCCGAAGGTACTAGCTGGTCTATTAATCTCTCTAGAGGATAAATTTATTAGAATTTGATGATGCTTGTTTTTCTACAAAATCAGGACTCTGCATAAGTATCTGGTCGCCAATCGCCTTTCTGAGCACTCAGCAGCCCTTCCTGGTTTTTGGAGAAGGTCAAGTGAACTTCCCAATGAAGGGACTTCAACAAGTTCTCTACTTCTGCAATCATGCTGGATTCATCTCGGACAATCAATTTGCCTCCTGGTCTTACTATTCGATCGACCTCTGCCAAGACAGGAGGCAGTTTGCACCTGTATAAGAGAAAAAGTCGGTGTGAGTCTTCATCTGTGCATGAGAATAGAAATGGAGGATTCCATTAGTATCTTCTACCTCTTGTTTAATTGTGAGAAAAGATGATCAGCATGAAGTAGATCATATGTTCTTGGGTATGTGCTGAAGGATTGACACCAATCATGGTAAATCCCGAAGAGACCACGCTCATAGATAACCGGAAGCGTATCGGGAGAGTCAACATTCACCACATTCATTACCCAGATTTTAAGGTCTCTCAGAGCTGCTGCAAACCTGCAAGAACAAGGTATGTATGATGTAGCTTTCACTGAAAAGTATAAATTTTGTGGTTGAGTTTACTTGAAAATGGACAAAATAATCTACTATACCCGCCATAAACAGATCTCATATCCATCACATTTCTGATATTGGACAAATTTATGCCTAATCCATTCATGTAAGTGTTATTCACAACTCTTTTCCAATGTTCATAATCAGTTGAGAAATCTTGTGGAGCTGGTTTGCCATAAACACCCATCTGGGAGCTGTTTAGCCAGTAAGGAGGTGCTTGCAACCGCTGCGGCCACTGTTTCGGCCAGTTACTTCCCCTTAAGGTATTGTCAACTGGCACACGATGCATGCACGCTTGCAATGGCACGTACCTGAAAAGGGAAGTCCAGTGCAAATCAAATCAAACCCATCAACTAAAACCATTGTAGAAAATTTGAGCTCAAGAACCCCGATGCTTGCTTACCAAGCTGCATTTGGGTCGTCCTCGTTTTTGCACATGGGAGGACGCTTGTGTTTTCTTTGATCGTAGCATGCATTTGAGGTCGGTTTCCTGAAAATGGCAGCTCCAACGGAGTTTAGCTTGTCTTTTTGAATGGTCACTAGCTCCCAACACATGGACTTTGTTAAAGCAGACATTTCTGAGGGGGGGAAATAAAAAACCACAAGCATGTCAGTGACTAGCATGGTGAATATCTAAAACACTCCTGAACCTATTTGTGTTTGTTTAACATGCTTTGTTCCTCTTTCATAAACTTACCTTTCCAAATCTCAATGTCTTCTTCCAGGGTCTGGTACACAGGAGTTGCAGACCAAACAAAATATCCCCCCGGCCTCAACATTCGGTTCAATTCTAAGAGAAGTAGCCCACCTACATCAACAAACAAAGGAAACGATTTCATTTTTTATATTATAAAGATGTAATGACAAATTATGGAAGTATAGAAGTCCATGATTTATTATATAACCTTCTATATGCCAAGGCACCCTGCATCGAGCACAGTGAATAATGTCAAAAACCATGCTTGGAAATGGCAGACGTTGTGAACCCATGACAGCAGAAATGGCTGGGATTCCCCGCTCAAGTGCGAATTGGATTTGAGCTTCATGCTCGTCTTTTGGAGCAAACGACATTGTAAGCACATCTTTTTCGAAGAGATAGCCACCGAAGCTGGCAACTCCGCAACCCACGTCTAATATCACTCGTGTCCTCTTCCCCCATGCAATATTCGGTACCGACTGCACTCATTTCATATCTTATTTTTACATCGGAATCTAATATTGAAATCAAGAAGGAAAATTAACTTCTTTTCTTTTACCTTTTGAAGAAAATCTATGTAGTGGAGAGCGCCGTGGATGAATTGGGTGCCACCGCCGGGAAAAGTTAAGAACTCACCGGTAACCTTGACCCAGTTTTGGTGGCCTTTCACTTTGGCTAGTTTTGTGTGCGGTACGTTGTGGTACCAAATCTGTGACAATCAAGAAAACACAGCTTATTCATGATCCCGTGAAGATGAGTTCATCAAGGAGTAATCACAAATCACAATTTTTTCATCATCTACCTAGGCATACCTTGTTTCTACTACTTGGCCATTCAATTGATCTTTTGTAGCCTTCCGGTCGTGGGACCAGGCAGGTGGGGCCTTCCTCGGGGCAGTGCCTCTCCCGATGCTCGAAGTGGTGTGTTGAACGCAGCTTCTTCAGTGCTTTCTCGTTGTCCAAACACGGGATGTAATCGGGACCAGCCGTGACATTGCAGAGCTCCCAACTGTACCCATAAACGCTGCCGTTGCTAGTGGATTCTTCCCGCCGGCGATCTTTCTCATTCTCCGACTGTGACGCCTGTGTGGACCACGAATTTTTAGATTCCTTTGACTCTTTGCGTATTCCCGAGGTCTCAAGTGACCCTGTCGTGGTTGTCTCTTCCACTTTGGTTTCTGTTTTTGAGCCCTTTGATATTTCTTGGCTCTCCTCAGATTGAGTTTGCAGTGATTCTTGATCCTCCATGGGGTTTTCGCTGCTTTGGTGTTTGTTTTGTGGCTCATTTTGCTCCGACGAGGCAGTGTCCTCACTATTGTTACTCGTGTTAGAGTTATCTTGACCTTGTTGTTGTGGCTCATTTTGCTCTGACGATGCAGTGTCCTCACTATTGTTGCTCGTGTTTGAGTTGTCCTGTTCTTGTTGCTGTTGCATCAGTTGGGCATTCTCCTCATCCTGGTTATGGATTTCAGATTCTTGTGGAACTTTTTCGCCTTCAATTTCTGGTTTTAGTTGATCGTTTTGAGAGTCTCCGCTGTTTTCTAGGATATCGGTTGCTTGTTGTTGTTGTTGCGGCTGCTGCTCTTCCGTTGTAACTTGTTGGATTTCTTGTGGACTAACATTGTTTTCAGGCTCTTTCGGTAGTTGTTTTTGTGGTTGTTCTTGAGCATTAATTTCCAACAAAGCTTCATTACCAGATTTATTATTATCAGATTCCTTTTTCTCTGTTGATTCATCGCGTTGATCAAATAAATTAGTGGTTAGTTCTTGGCTCCCTCCCAAATCCAACTTCTCCTCTGTTTTTTGGCTCGCTTCCACTTGGCTTTGAGTCATTGCACTCTCCTCCGACAATTGAGCCTCATTTCCACCACTGCCACTCCCATCTTGGGCATTGTTCTTGGAACCATCATCACGAGACTTAGCGTCGTTGCTAACAACATTACTATCATCGGATTTAATGGCATCGATAGGGAGAGCACCAGGATTATCTTCGAATGCGGGAGTGGCCTCCTTTTCCTTGGATTTGGGGAGTTGGGTTTCGTCAGAGGAAGAACTAAAGTCGGTGGTGGTAGTGGTGGCAGTATTCGAAGAAGTACGAGAGGTGGTCTGCGGGGGAGCGACAGAGTTGGAGGTGAGCATCCATACTCCAAGAAGACATAAGGTTAAGAAGACGATGGTGGTAACGGTGGAAGCATAGGAAGAAGAGGAGGATCTCTTGATGGCGCGGGGTCTTCCAAGAGCCATAAGGAGAGGAGAAGTGAAAAATGGAGTAATTTGGAGTTTGGGTTAATATACAGGTCGAGAGAAAAGGAGCTTGTGGAAGAGAGACAAAAGGGATTCTAAATTTGGTAAGTGTTAAGATCCAAACGACTCGGAAGAGAAGAGGAGGGTTTGTAAAACCACAATTAATTGGTCATTGTTTTAATGTTATTTCTTTTGCAGGGATTGCATACATCATTTTCTCTTCCACTAGCTTTTTATTCCCTTTTCAAGTCTTTTTTTGCCTTTTAATTTCATGAACGCATGAAATTTTTAAAATAAACGTGGATAATTATCCAAATGGTTATTCATTTTTAGGCAATCTTGGTCTTTATTCTTTTAAAACTTATCATTTCGCCTTTATAAGTTCTCAATACGGTTCTTCCATAAAAGATTGTTAAATATTGTGGTAAGGGTTTTTATTAAGTAAACAAAAGTTTATGTATGGTTAAATTATTGTTTTATAATATATTTGGATATATATTGGTTAGTTAAAAAATTGTGAGTGAAAATTGGGTGATTGAGATAGGTAGTTATTATCTTATTTTCCAAGTGATAATTAACAATATACATGTCATCTAGATGCTAAGGCTCCATTTAATAGTCTTTTTTTTTTTTTTTTTTTTTTTTTTAATTTTTGAAATTTAAACCCATAACAACTACCTTCTCATATATTTGTTCTTCAATGGATATAACATCAAAAAGTAACTTCCAAAAATTTGTTTTTATTTTTAAAATTTGTTAGGAAATTTGAATAAAAATAAGATTACATTGTAAGAATGATAGTATACGTTGTAAAAAATTTGAGTAAAAATAAGTTTAAATTTCAAAAACAAAAACAAAAAATCAAATGGCTATCAAAGGAGGCTTAATTGATACAATTCCCATTCATCATTTAAGTTTCGTCTTCCTTCCCCAAAATCTATTTCTTTGAATTGACTTCATACATGAAAATTGTATTGGATTAACTATTTTCACAAAGTAGTTACAAGCATTCATAATCATTAATACGTTTTAATATTATATTATAAATACTCATTAATATTAGTATTAATCTTTTTTTTAGATTTAGTATTAATCATCCATACGTTTTAACATTGTATTATAAATATTCATTAATACAAGTATTATAAGAAAATATATCACCATACTCATTAATATCAACATTTAAATTTACTATTTTTTTCATTAAAAAATGACTATTAAAATACCTCCTAAGAAACAGTTAATCTCACAAATAAAAATTATGAATATGAGTTGATCATTGAAATTGGGTTTTCATGGAAATCATTAGTTGGTCAATTATTAGTTATTAAAATACAACTAAACTAACTGTTTGGATAATTTATCGTTTGACCATAATTCCAAAGCACTAAAAATACAAGAAGAAAATCAATAGAAAAAGGACTATCAATTACAAGTTCAAGTGAACTTGGGCTGTGGGCTGAATTAGTATGGCCCAATAAAACCCATCTAATTAAGTGGGAGTTGACTAATAACAACAATAGAATTATTTTTTAAAACTAAAAAAGGAAGCTGGGTGTATTGTTAGGATCTCACAATTGTACCACATTAATAAATTGAGGAGTTCTAGAAGTATTTATAAGAGAAATGGGTTACTCCCCTCATTGCTAATTGGTTTTGAGGTGGAACTCCATATTCTCTAATATGGTATTTCAAGATTGGTGAGCCCAAAAGAGGCACCATCTTGAGGGGACATATTAATGGAGATTCTTACAAACATTTAAAAGAAATATGGGTTACTTCCCTCATTGTCAATTGGTTTTGAGGTGGGACGTGGAACCTCATATTCTCTAATATGTATAGCAATCAAATACATGGTAAGAAAGAAGAATAGGATCCAAAGTTGTGGTTGCGAATTTTCAAAAAAAAAAAAAAAAAAAAAAATTGTGGTTCAAGATAAATGGGGTGGCCAAACACTTCCAAATCTAATCTAAATTGGGATTTAGGTTATTTTTCATTCACTCTTTATCTTTATCCACACTCTCATTCATGAGCTAAGTTCAATGACTCTAAGTAAAAGTAGGATGAACTATTCAATATGGTTGCTACAATGTATCCATTTCTTACTAACTATTGATGTATATCACAAAATCATCAAAAGCGAAGTGGTTAGTGTCATAGATGTGTGTGTGTGTTTTTTTATATTAGTAAATGTTCGGGCCAATTTGCGCACACCTCGACTAATGTCACGGGACATACCGTCTGATCTTACAAGTGTCATTAGATGTGTTCAATGTGGTTGCCACAATACATTGAGATTTCTCCCTCGTGTATTTAATGATGTAAATTTGTGACCAACTAAAATAATTTCTTCTAAAGTTAGAATCTTCAAATAAAATAAAATAATAATAAATAAAAAAATAATCCCAACAAATAAAGTGTGACCCCTTCCTTTCTAATTCATCTCTTCCAAAAAAAGTGCCTTCTTTTTACATCATGTCAACTTACTTTTATGTATGTAATTTGTAATTGTAATTAAGAATAATTTATCAGTAAGTCAATTGAATTTTGGAAAGAAAATGAATGTCTTTGTTATGTGTGGCCCATTCAAAGGATAAAGAAATAAATGTCAAATCAAAGACCAAATTTAAATTATGAGTGTTCCCCAAAGGTTATGTTCTTCGCCGAAAACCTTGCCTTCTCTTCCTCAAATTATTATTTTTTTCATTTTTCTTTTCGATTTTTTCCTCCCCCGACTTTATCAACATTAATTTATTTTTCTTTTCTAAATTGCCATAACAATTTTGTAGAATTTAAATAAATCTAGAAGATGAAAATAATAATTCCAAAGTACATTTATATAAAAACAATATTTTTTAGTGTTAGAATTTGCACGCATAATAAAATTGTGGAACTAAAAAAAGCATATATATATATATATATATATATATATATATATATATATACCC
>JBBMKA010060841.1:0-17507 GCA_037833695.1 Sechiopsis laciniata
TATATATAAACAAAATTATATCATATAAAATATAAAAACAAAATTTGGAAAACAAAAAAAATTGAAAATTTTAAATTTAGAAAAATATAAAAATAAATAATAAAATTTTGAAAAATAAATTGTAAAAAAGATTTGGATTTGAATCTCTAAATTCTTAGTTGTATTAGATAATGTGTGTGTAGCACCACTTCAAAATTAATTGAAAATGAAGGAGTAACTTATAACTTTTATATATTGTTACTAAGTCTCAACTCTTTTCATTGTAAGATCTTTAAGATATCCCATCAAGATGATGTTTTTTTAGTTCACCAATTTTAAATTGGATCTAAACTTTCATTTTTATTGGACATACCTGTTTGGACTTATAAACTCTGGTAATATATTAAATAATATGAAATTCTACCTTAAAATTAATTAATAATGAGAAGAATAATTCATATTTCTTATATATTGTTGTGAAATATCTACTATTTTCGATGTAAGATCGTTAAACTAAATAAATTATAAAAATAAAATAAAAATGTTACCTTTCTTTTCAACAGATTTATATGCTCTGAAACGATGCGTCTCTGTTGATTACATGAAAAAGGAAAAGTAATAAGAAAAGTAAACTGGCCCACCAAAAAGCTAAATGCGCCAACCCTAATCTTTTTATAAAGCATGATTTGGTTTCAAAACGACTTTCATATTTTGGTTTCTAATATTAATTTTCACTCAAAATTTTATTTCTTCCTATAAAAAAACTTTGTCATATATATAAGAAAGGAACTAAATTTTTTGAAGTTATGGCTAAACTTATTTATAACCCTTATCTAGAGTATAATTCAATTGATTATTATACTTATTTCGATGTTCTTTTTTTTTTCTCTTTAACATTGGAGAGAATTGAACTTGTAATTTTATAGTTATTAAATTATACATGATATCATAGTTATTATTATTACTTATTTATTATGCTATAGTTAGATGTTCAAATCTCTGCTTAATAGAAAATCAAATAATTGAAACCTTTTCAAAATAGAAAACTACGTCCATATGATGAGTAGTTTTTAGTTAAGTTACAAATGTTCTTCCTAAATTTAGAATGTTTTGTCCTACGAAACTTAAGCATTTAATGTCATATAGATGCTTATACTTTAAATTCAACGTCTTGACTTCATATTTAGTTGAGTAAATATTTGAATTGAAAAAACACTTTCACAAATCCCACATAAATTTGGAGTTAAAAAAAAAAAAAAAAATCTAGTATAGAAGTTTGAAGAGAATATTGCCCACAAGAGTAATTAATTGACAATTTTACCGGATAATATGAACATCAATTTTAAAATTAATTGATAGAGAACAGAGTTACTCATATATCTTACAAACATATTAAAAACTCTTCATCTTTTCCATGTAAGATGAGATGAGTATCTCAACAAATTAACAAAAGTGTATCGAGGTCAATAAGAGCAATAGCTAAAGAGTATTAATTTACCCGGAATCAAGAGGTGGTAGGTTTGATTTCTCATCATATTCTTGAATTTATTTTTATTTTTAAAGAATGAAAGTGAATTTATTAAAGCAAGAACTTTTATCTACCATTGGTTTGGTCAAAAATTGAAAGGATTTAATTACCTTTTTAGAGCGGACACGTTCAATTCCCACACTCAGCTGTCTTTCTAACTGTTTTAACTCCCTCAAGCTTAACGGCCCTAGATCGTCTCCATCAAAATGCCTGAACATTATATTATTACAAATCAATACCAAAATTAATTATCATTTTTATATTAACTTCAATAAATAATCATCACAAACAGCCTAACACGGGGTATACATGGTCCGAATTGGATTGAGTTAGGAATTTTTTTAAATCAATCCAACTCATATATTTTGTGTTGTATTGCAAGAAAAATTCTCAGTCAAGAAGGGATCCCACGAGTCAAAAGGGGCACAGCTAAAGCCCAACAAGAGAGAGGCTCAACATCACTGAAGCCCATGAGAAAAGGGGCAACGGAGGGTCAAACGGGGCCCACCTAACTTGGACCCACAAAGGGTCATGTGGTACCCGTCCCAGACTCAAAGAGGATTGGGTTTTGTCTGGACCCTTGAACCCAGAAGGGGTCGGGCCTACCCAAACCCTGAGCTCTATTGGGCATTGCCAAATTGGCGTGAGCTTTTTTCGACTAGGTAAATCGTTGATCTGTTTGATGCTCATATGTGGATAGGTCTCATGTCCTTCTCGAAAAAAGTGGGTGAGAACCATGTTCTCACTAGTAACCCACTAGCATGTGGAGAGGAAAGGGGGAAGAAGTTGCAAGAGACCTACAGATCAAAAATCATAGGAGAAACGTAACAACTAAGCTTTTCAAACCCTTGAACTAATAACATTCTCATAATTCATTTTTTGTCGAAATCTGACTTACGCATCAGATGCCACATGATTCACACCTCACTCGTGTCCAAGTACCTCTCTATTTTGCAGGTACTTCGTTCCTAACAAACTCATAAGTTCAACGTTGATCCTCAAGACCAACGATGTTATTTGTTTTTTTTTTTTTTTTTTTAGCCGTAAATATGTAAAAAAGAGAAGGAAAAAAATTGTATGATACTATCCTTAAAATTAGGTTATTTATCTTATTAGTGCACGTTACTCACCAATATACTAAAAAAATATTTTATTAATTAATAGTATACAAAAAATTAATCAACTAAAAAACATACCAAATCTAACCAAAATTATAAAATCATAACTAACTTAATCCATACAAAACTATAATTCAATCTAAATTTTGCAGTTTAGTTTGGATAGTCCAAATTGTTCCAAGTCATTTATATACACTTCTAATCACAAATCATATTTAAACACACCTTAATCTTGCCTCCAAGCTGCTTATTGATCTTTTCATGTCTTCCATCTCACTCTTCCAAAACTACAAGCCCACATATTAAATAAACTATTTCTTCAAAAAAAAAAAAAAAAAAGAATGGCACAACTGAAAATAAGGGGAAAAAAAAAAGAATTAATAAAGTAACAAAATACCCGAGCTCTTGAATGTGGATGATT
This sequence comes from Sechiopsis laciniata, assembly GCA_037833695.1. Taxonomy (NCBI): domain Eukaryota; kingdom Viridiplantae; phylum Streptophyta; class Magnoliopsida; order Cucurbitales; family Cucurbitaceae; genus Sechiopsis; species Sechiopsis laciniata. The sequence goes on from JBBMKA010060841.1 coordinate 3,047, forward strand.
TGATTGTGGTAGCCCCACGTCATTCCTGTACCTGGCTAGGGTTCCGTCCATGCTGCCCCCAATTAAACCAATTTAATTTAAAAACTTGATTCTATTTTTCTAAGTACAATAAATAGTTCAAATTCTTAAAAATAGCTTGGGTTATTTAGTTAACACATTCAATTCATAAATCGAATTATGTTTAATCAAAAGGAGTGAATTCCAACAATATCATAGAATTTAAATATCTACATCAATTAAATTCATTTTAAATGAAAGTAAAGAGGAGAAAAGAAAATAAAAATGTAAATTTTTTTTAAAAAAAAAAACAACAAAATTGTTCCTACATAGCTACTTCATTAATATAAACTTGAAATCTTCAAATAATACTTGTTTTAAATTGAAAATCTTCACAAATTTAAGCCTTATAACTGGTGGAACATATCGAATATGTAGCGAAATCAAACTATTAAATTAAATAAAGATCTATCGATAAACAGTTCAAGAAGAATATAGAAAAATAAAAATAAAAAAAGGAGGGAAGAAGGACGAACTCATGGCTAGAGAACTGGTAGGCTTTGCCAGAAGGGGAAAAGACGAGAAGGGCAATTTCGGCATCGCAAAGAACAGAGAGCTCATAAGCTTTCTTCAACAACCCGTTCCGACGCTTCGAAAACGTCACTTGCCGACTTGTCGGATTTTCAATTCTCTTCAGCTCAACTCGCCCTCTTCCCATTTTTTTCTCTCTTTTTTTTTTAAATAAAAATAAAATTTGATCAAGTACTGTGAGCTTCTTGCAATGGAGAGGATTAAGGTTGCATCTTATATTTATATGTAGACAAATCAGAAAAAATGGAATTAAAAAAAAAAAAAAAAAAAAAAAGAAGGAGAAAAAAGAAATACATGGATTAGATTTGGCGGCGTTTATTACTTATTATATAAAAAAAATATGTAAATAATAATAATAATATTATTATTATTAATATTTGACGGTGTCAAGGAAACTGAGAAAAATTCGATGATTCGAAAGTGGTCCGCCATGGCGATGGCTCTCGACGATGCGCTATCAAATTTTGATTCTCTCAATTTTTTCTTTGAAAATTTGCCATTTTAAATGGATTTCAATATCAAATTTAATTAATTATAAGAAAAGTATCCCAACTATTTCATAAAGGTTATAAAGTTTTCTTGTATTCACAACCTGCTAGAATTCTTTTTAGATTTACCTTTCTTAAATTGAATCTTAATTTAATATTTTTTTTGGGACATTGGGTTTGATGAACTCCAATATAACTTTAAATATGTGTTTGAGCCATAAAAAATAAGAGAGAGAATGTGAATGAAGATATTTACCGTGTTTGGCCATGGACAATCATTCTTTCATAATTATGTTTTTCAAAAATCAACTTTTTTCATTCTTTTCTTACGTACTTTCATTTTCTCTCAAACAACTTTTTATACACTATATCATTATTTTTTACTCTCATCATACTCATTATTTTATTTTCTCATAATTATTTCATTCACTTCAAACACAAATAATCATTTTTTCCATAATTATTTCATCTATCACAAACACAAATAATCATTCTCTTTTATATTCTCCCCCTAATTCTCATTCTCCCATAATCAATACCATTACTCTTCTCCCAAATACACCCTAAATCATATTGGGTATCCTACAATGGAAAGGTGATAATACCCCTACAATGAAATTGAGATTAATTCAAGATTAATGAACTACAAAAAAAACATATTTATAGAGGCATATTGAAAATCCCAAGTTGAAAATACGGTCAAATGTTCAAATATTTATAAGATAGGTGTATTAATCATCTAATTACTAATTCTATAAATCTAGGTCAACAAAAAACCGCTCAACCAAGGTTAGTGTGCTCGCGACCAAGATGTAATTCTTTTTAATATACACGACTATTTTATGACTAATTTATGCATTTCGACTAATGTCACAAAATATGACTTTAAAAATTTAGATATCAAAGAAATTATAGAAAAATAATTTTTTGGTAGGTGTTCAACATTAATTGAACATATTATTTAGCTCCTTATGATGATTGTGACCAATTAGTCGGGTGTTTGTATCTCCATCTTAATTGTTGTAAATAAAACCCCCAAAAGCCTACACTAACAAGATGAAATTAATTTAGTTATATCATTTTAAAAATATTAATTGGCAATGAGAAAGTAATAGATTTAAATGGTGAAATTTATATTTTATATATATATATATATTTTTAACATTTGGATTAGATCTTTTCATCTTTTTTTTTTCTTTTTTTTAATATTCTCATTGGAGAAAAATTAATGCGTTTTATCTACACCATAGGACACTTCTAATTATGCGATGGCCATGTCATGTCACTTTATAATTACTTTTGGTAAGAAAAATAGAATTAACTTGTTGCACACTAAATTGTTATAAATTTTAAATTGGTAGAACAATGAAAGTGACGTATTTTTTACCCTCTTCTTACCACTTCCTTTATTTTTTTTTTCTACTTCCTAAAATTGTAATCAAACCATATGAATTCTTAGAAAAAGCTTTTAGTTATCCATAAACATGTGCAAGAAGCATAAAAAGAGACACTAACTAATAATCTATTTGTTTCAAAAAATAATAATAATAATAATGCTTACAAACAGAAATTAGAGAGATCAATAAAGAATACCAAAGTGTTGAAATAATATTGTATCTACGCTGAAGCTATTTTGGTTGTTGAATGTATAAGAGAATTTTACAATTGTATTTTGATTTTGCATCAACTAATTATCAGGGCCAAATAAATTTTCTTATATCCCAATTCCCATGGCTGTTGTAGCAAATTGGGAGAGGAAAACTAACAAATCTAGCCAAATGCTGTTTTTCAGGATTGAGTTCGTAACCGTGGTATTAAACTAGATTATCACCAAACAATGAAACGATTAGGCAATTATCCCTTTCGGTTGGCTGTTATTGTCATTGATTATCCTTAATCAAGCAAGTTGGGATATATATTCGCCATTTTAAGAAGAATAATTGTCAATAAATTAAAAGAAAATTTATGAGATTAATCAAATTTAGAAAATAATTATAAGACTCGTCACTTGAAAAAAAAAATAGTAACTATAGTCATTGATATTAATAATAATAGTATTATATTAATAATACATAATACTATATTAATGAATATTTATAATACGGCATTAATGACAAAAAATGCAAATATTTTGAAATTTGACTGCATTTGTTATTATTTTGTAAGAATAATCTATCGAGTATAATTTTTAAAAATTAAATTGTATTAATGTAATTAGCATATTCAATAAAATTAAATTATTAATGAACTAATATTAGCATATTTCAGATAAAAAATGTATGAGATTCAGATACTTCACCCCCACATAGTAATTTGTTTTATATATAATAAAGTAATTATAGAAGTTTTATTTTAATTGATTTAAAAAAAAAGTTTTATTTTATTTAAGTTTATAGTAGAGAACATATAAAATATTTTCTCTCTTTCTAGAAGAAGATTATCCTCCACTGAGACAAAAATCAGTGCCCTCATGATTTTGTTTTATGTTTCACTTAAAAACATCCTATCAATAGAAGTAGTTGTGATTGCTTGTTGTATTCCAACCTTCTTCATTTCTAGATATCATCTACAAAATAGGAGATTTAGTTACAAAACTATAAGAAATACTTATTTTAAAAAAAATATGTATGAATTAGATTCCAAATACATTTGCGCGCGCGTATATATATTTATTTATTTATGTGTGTATAAAAAACACACACACATAAATATGCAAGCATATAATTGTATGATAGAAAAACATTATATTCTTTCATTCTTCGCCAAAAACACACACACGTGACAGGAATACAATATTTCTAAAATTAAAGAAAGATATTGACGGGAAAATCAGAAGATAATTTGAAATAAATAAAGGAAATTAGTCAAAATAAACTTATATGGCTATGCAAATTCTTTTAGTATTTATTCAAATTACACATAATTTAGTGGGCATAAAGACAGCAAAATTGACGTCAAGCAGATCGTACTACCACACATCTGAGCTAGAATATATCTCAAATTTTAAGCCAGAACTATCTTTCCGAAATTTGGCTAGTGTAATTTGGGACACGTTTTGTTTTAGTCATCAATAAAATTTAAAATTGATATTTATGATAGCTACAAAATTTGATATTTATAATAATAGATTTCTTATTAATTTTTTTAACAAAATACTCTCTATCAACTTTAATTCTCTCTCTATATATAAATAGATTTTGTGCTCTTTCGAATGCTTTGGATAGGATGATCGAATTGGGGATGATTTTTTTTTTTTTTTAAATTTAGTGTGGGCTAGTGAAAATTATTCTATCTCGTCATCATTATTCTTTTTTTTTTTTTTTTTTTTTTAATATCATCGTGTCATCATTATTCACTTTCTCATAATCACTATTCTTTTTCTATAATCAATATTCTTTCTTTTATAATCATGATTCATTCTTCTAATAAATATTTTATTTTCATCATAATCATTTTTCCTAAACACAGATAACTATGATCCTTATAACCATTCATTGCACTCCTAAAATAGGCAACATGTGACAGTTCTCTCATAATTATTTTCTTAACTCTAAACAATCAATTTATTTTTATTCCTCTTATTGTTATTTCATTTTTCTTGTCTCAAACGCATTTTTATTGTATAGAAATTATTATTATCAAACTAATTTTGACAAATAAAGAAATTAAAATAATTATAAATATTAAACTACATTAAAAATACATAGATCAAATGGAACAAACTACTTTAAAAAAAGAAAAAGAAAAACCAAAATAGTATTTAACATTTATTTTAAAAACACCCAAATTCATTATTTTGCTAAAATTAGCAAGAAATATGAAAAATGATCCTATCTGAAAAAAATAAATAAAAGAGGCTTATATAATTGGTCAAAAATCTGGCGTTAAATATGAAAAAGGAACACGTCGTACACAATTTCATTGGCCATTGCACAGAAACTTGACACGTATCGTATAACGTGATCATGTCAGAATAGAGCAAGTGAATCAGAGAGTGACACGTCATCAGTCCCATCATCAAGAATAGACCGGGTTTTGCTGCAAATTCAAAAAGGCATTTTCAGTCCCACTAGACCAACTTTTTTAGGGTACATTTTTCTTAAAAGAAATCCAAAACGTTACGAATTGTGATTGGGGAGCTTCAATTTGAAACACTACAAAAGTATGTGGGCCGTTACACGTGTCTTGATCTCCTTTGTTTGGAACCGCGATGTGGATAGCATCCGTAATGTCCCCTAAAGTTCCCAACAAGATTGCCCCTATTCCACTATTTTACATAACCTAGGATAAGGATATTGATGCTTCAATTCTTCTACATTGAATCATGGTAAAAATAAAAAATAAAAAAAGAAAAAAAGAATTCCATTTCTCTCTCACACAATTTTCAATCACATTTGTGTTTTTTTCTTAAGGGAAATCCTTTTTGTAAAATTAATTTTCTAAAAATGTAGTAGGTCGGAATGATATTGATGTATTTTGTCGGTAATTTTATTGTGTGGTGCGCTGTCATTATTCGATAAGGATTATGATGATACATCAAGACAGCTTTTCCCCACATTCAGTCTTATCTTCTTTTTCTTATTGTGTGTAGCGTTTAATCAACCAGATGTTTTGAGTGTAAAGAGAAAAGATTGTGTTTCAATTGTAGATGTTGAAATTTACCGAAAATGCGATTCGATGATCTGTAAAGTATAATAACGCGTAAGATTCAACTGATATATAGTGGTGTGCGTTGTCATTATCCGTGTGGAATATAATATACATCAAATAGCTTATTTTTTCTTCTTCATATATTATCATAAATCTAATGCCCAAGTCGATATGTTTAATAGTGTAAAAGACAATTCAATAAACTTATGAATTGTACGAAGAAAATAGGCATCAATTGAGTATACGAAATATGATATTTATAAGAGGCATTTGAAGAGTTAAAATGGTTAATATAGTTACACGTGAAATTAATTGATTATGGGCTACGTTACAAAATCATTTGATAAAAGAATCATGAAAAAAAAAAACAAATAAAAAGGAATCCTCTTGAATTGGGAAGAGTCCTACCATGTGGCAATGGAAGACAAGTAGACTACTTAATCTAAGTTAAAGTGATTGTTATGACAAGCGAGTACATCAATATACCATAGTGAAAGCTGTCATATCATTGATAAATATATGAACTTCGTTTGTTCAATTAATCAAAACTTCAATTTGAATTCATTTAACCAATGAAAAGTCGACACATATTTTCAACTTTCCAAAAAAATTAAATTAGTTTATCTTTATTATAATTTCAAATTAAGACAACAAAGAATCAATGTGGTAGACACATCAGCCTATATTATACCTTATCAAAATCTTAATCATATATTCGCACATGAATGAAGAAATCAACGTGACTACTCTCTTATCTCATTGAAAAAACATATATTATTATTTCGAAGCAAAGTGCATCATATGGTTAAAGAAAACAAGACCATCCTTTAGCTTGGAACCTAGGAAGCTCTGAGGATCCTAAATCAATTCAAAATAATCCATTATAATTATTATTTATTTTATTTCCAATAAAGAAAATAAATAATATCAATTATTTTTATCTAAAAAAAACCCATATCAATTATTAAAAAAAAAAAAACCAATATCCAATAACAAGAAACACACGTCGTTTTCTCCTCTCGTTTACCTAAAAAGAGGGAATAAAACACAGACCCCCAAATTTTGGAAGAACAAAAGAGAAAATTAAAATTATATTTTAGATTTTTGCTTTAATTTTTTTTTAGACGTGTACCTACATTCGTGTTCTTGTTGACAGTTTTGTTTATTCAATTTAATCACCGTTGTTTTTTAAGTTTCAATCTAGCCTTTTGTATACTATACTATTTTTTTGTTCAAGTTTCTCATCACTTATGAACGTTTGAATTAGTGGAAATTGTTAATAAAAGTATAGTTTCATTAACATGTATTTACAATTAAAAGATTACAATTTTTAATTTATATTCTCCAATTAAAAATAATAATGAAAATTTAATAGAGGGTAAAGAAAAAAAAATCTCTCAAATCATTTTAATTTCTTAGAAATTTTTAAAAATTAAAATCTTAAATAACCACTTTGTTCTATAAATTCTTACCACACACAGTTAAATAAGGTGTAAGTATAAGAATAAGAAGGGTAATAGGTAGAAGATATTCATTTTGTGACATTTATTCCACATTGAAAATGTGAGAAGTCTCCAACATATTTATAAGAGATATGTGTCACTCTCCTTACTATCAATTAGTTTTCAGACAGAACTTCATATTATACAATATGATATCAGAGTTTCATGTACGTATTAATCCCGCCAAATTCCGATTGAATCTAAATACTTAAAAATCTAAGCGGGTGACTTGTACCTCACCCAAGTGAGTATTTTAGTCCACAAAAATTCGAATATAATTTCAGTTGGTTTCTCCTATATAACATTATCTTGGAAGGACATGTTACAATACTTATATTATGGTATTTGTCCCACATTAGAAAGATGATAAGTCAAACTCTTTAAATAATATATGAACTACTCTCTTATACCACCAATTAATTTTAAGGTAGAATTTAATATTATCTAATATAATAATTTAGAAATGTGTATTCATGATTAAAAAATAATGATTGTTGAACAAAAAAAATGTAAGTTTAACCACAACTTAAAAAAAAAAAAACAATTTATTAAAAAAGGACTAAATTGAAACTTAAAAAATGGATATCGATGGCCTTGTTATTGGTGGCTAGCATTTCCGGGCACCGGAAGAGCAGCCCGGACAAGAGCCAAATAAAGAGTGTTGAAGAGATTACTTTGTCTCACATTGGAAACATGAGAAATTCTCAATACATTAATAAAATATGTGGAATAATCAATTTATTACTAATTCATTTTGAGAGGAAGGAGTTGGCTGTTCAGTTCTTAGCCCTTTGGCTGGCCTTCTATACATAGAGAGAGGTCCTGTTGATTCTAGTTTCCACTGAATTATGGTTTAAAGGATTTTAAATGGAGCTGAAAATATTCTGATTCAAAAGGAGTCTGCAAAATAAATAAATAAATAAATAAAGTTTGTGTTTCTTTCTTCGATTTATTCGTTTGATGTATGTCTTGTGTGTGTGTGTGTGTTTTTTTTAGTTTGAATTTTGGGTTTGCCTTTTGTGGCTATGTTTATGTGTCTTTTTGTTTTCTACATGAGCTAGCCCAGCCCTCCTTCACTGGGTTTTTTTTGGACCTCCAGCCTTTTTATTATTATTATTTTTATATAATTAATTATTTTATTTTATTTTAATTTATTTATGGAAACATAAATCAATGGGTTAATTTGAGTTGGATCTTACCTTTTTTTTTTTAGTTCCCATGTTAAGAATAACTATGATTGGTTAGATATAATTTGTTAGTTTTAGTATTTGATGTTATTAAATAAATTTTCTAAGATTTCAAAAAAAAAAAAAAAAAAAAAACATTTTCTAAGATTTATTTGGATGTTTATTATCTAAGATTTATTAAGAGATGTTTCATATTTGAAAGCAATTAATATATAATTACGTTATACGAAGAAAAAAATTAATAATAAATTATAGTTATCTTGACTCAATCCAAACTAATTTGATGTAAATCATGAACCAACTTCACCCATGTAATTTTCACTTATTTGAACTCATCTCAACTTAAATAAGTTTATAATAATCCAATTAAGTTTGTCAAATTGGGTTGAGTTGATCAAATTCTTCGAGTTCTATGATTTAATATTGACAATTATTCTATATCAATATATATATATATATATATATATCTACAATTATTTTTCACATAATCACTTAGGAACTGAAATGTACATTTTAAAAATGGAGGGACCAAAAATGAAACTTAAACTTTTAAATTTATTTGAGCGCCCTTCCAACCATCTATGATACAAAGACATTATGCAAAATCTTATCAAGAAATTGAAAGAGTATTTCATAGTATTTTTGTTTATAACCTTACTAAGATTTATTTTTTTGTGAAAAAAGGTTAGAATTCTCACATTTATTTGTTGTTGAACTCAATAAATAAAATAGATAAGAAGAGTTGTTTCAATAACAAATAACACACACACACACACACACACATATATATATATAGTTGAGACTAAAACAATAATAAGCTATCAATTAAAGGTGTAACCATTAATAAAATTCTAGAAATTAAGGTAATTAGGCTCATAAATATCTACGAAACTAAAGCATAGATTATATAAACACATGAAGAAAGTGACAAATGAATTTGGTAGGGATAAAATCGCATGTGATATAATATACAAACATCATTGGAGATAAAAAGAAAGAAAGCACTTGAATTGGTAGTAATTATTGCCAACAAGAAAAGATAGGAAAATGACTAAGACAGAGCGTGTATGTCGGTTGATGAAGAAAGTTCCAAAAAAAATTCAAAATTAATGAAAAAGGAAAAACAAAAAAAGAAATTAAGAAAAATATATTTTGTTTTTTTTATAATAATAATAATAATTATTATTATTCTTCCGAACATATTTGAAGCAAACATTTCCCCTGGGGAGTCTATAAACGTGCTAATTATTATTATTATTATTTTTGAGAACATATATTGGCGAGAGGATGACCAACAAATTTTAAATAGAGGACATGAGGGTCAAATCGCTCTCATAGATTTTCGAGCTCGAACTTATGATCGTGGAGTTAAAATAAATTAACATCAATCATGATAATCAATAACGTGCTAATTTTTTTTTTTTTTTTACTTAAGATAATGTGCTAATTAATTTTTAACGAATACCTTACACCAAATTTACATATGGAGCCCATAGTGACCTTAATAACCAAAAAGGTTGTATAACTTAAAATCTTTTTCCTAAAAGTTAGTTGAATATAAATGAGAACCTTTTATTATTAAATTTTCAATACTCAAATCTATCATATGCCAATTATATAAAATGGAGTGTAATTCTGCCAACCAAGAAAAGTGTCGGGAATTATTTAAATTTTTTTTTTTTTTATATCATCGAACTCCTCTAAAAGAATGGACAACAGAATCAACATCTTTCAAGAATATGTTGAACCTTTTCTTTTTATGTCAACTCCTTCAAAAACTTAACATGTAAGAATTTGAGATTTAATCTCCAACCAACAATCTTGGTGATTCCCTAACTACCTCAACCAATTCCACCTTCACCAAAAGAAGATACTAAATAAGTATCAACCTTTAATTTCTTTGAGAAGGAGCCTCCTACTTTTGCCCACCTTGTTTTTGAAGGACTTATCTTCAAATCTCCTTAAAAAAATTCATAAAATATTTATGTAACAAAAGGGTCGATATGTCTCTATAGTTAAAGAAACAGAATTAAAATGTGTTGGATTTTGCCTGTTTTGGTTGGAACTTTCCTTTTTCTTTATGAAGGAGCGTTCCACTTTTACTTACATAGATTTATTTTTGGACTCTTCTTAAAAGCACCTGCAAAAAAAACATATGGTATTTTTATACTACAAAAGAGTCGATATGATTGAGTCGTTAAGGAGATAGCTTGATATTTATTGAATTTTGAGTGCAGGTTCAAACCCTATTGTCGACAAAATTTTATCCTCTCCTTTTTATTTTATTTAAAATTTCTCTTATTCTCTTTCCCCCAAAGGAAGAAAACAAACTTAAATTTTAAGGCCTCCAACTTTTTTTGACATATGTTTTTTTTATAATTATTCTATAATTCAAACTTAAATTCATATTCATTTTTCATCATTATTCTATAATGCATCTTTCTTTTAAAAAAAACATTTGAATTATTAGCGAATTTTGAAAAGAAATAATGAGTTTTTGAAAACATTAATGTCGGTTTCAAAACTAGTCAAATTAATCAACTTCAAAAAAAAAAAAAAAACATACGAACCATTTTTATATCCACTTCAGTTTGGCCTTCAAATCAAGTTTTTCCTTTTTTCGTCATTTGGTGGAAACGAAGTTCAGAAATTTTGAATTAAAAAATGGAAAGAATAAAAATAACCGTCGACAGCAGGGTTCGAACCTGCGCGGGCGAAGCCCAACAGATTTCAAGTCTGTCTCCTTAACCACTCGGACATATCGACATTCTTGTTTTAAGTTAAATTTTAAGAAATTTAAGAAATTGTGTATTTGAGCTCATTTACTTGGATAAGCGACACGGTTGAGGACAGAACGAAACATGAGTTCGCTCCAATTTGGCCCTCCACTGGTTTCGCCATGGAAAAAGAAGAAGATGAAGAAGATGAACCAGTACCAATCTCTCCCTTCAATGGCGGCTCTTCAAAATCCAAACCAAAAACCCATTTTCCTCCCTCATCTCCTTTCTCTCGCCCTCTCCATAACCCTAACTTCGCCATTTCCATCTCTCGCAATCCCTTCTCTAAACTCCCTCTCTTCTTCCCTTTCTCCCACCACTCCATTTTCTCAATCCAAGGACTTAATTACGGGACTTGAAAACGGGTACGTTCATTAATCCCTTCTTTAATTTCTCTGAAAATTGTAATTTATACTGCTTCTGTTTCAATCTTGTTGCCTGTTTCTGTCTGCTGTAACTTTGCACTGGTTTCTGAATCGAATTGGTTACAATGTAGCTTAATGTTATCTTTGATGTTGCAGGAAAATTATGCCCTGCCCATCGACCAATCCGTCTTGTGTTTCTACAAACCCTAAATCGTCGTCCTTTGCGTTCCCTTTAAGCATTCCTGAAAGTTTTACTGGGAATCCAATTCAGGTTTTCATGACTTGGTTGAATGTTTGTTCAAGATGTTTGGTTTTTGTTGATGTTGGTTTTTTTTATGTTTCTGGTTTACTTGATTTATTTGCAGAAGCTGCAGGAAGTGATACTCGAAACTCAGAGGAATGCAAAGATTCAAATGGTTGAAGATACCCCATATGGTAATTGAACTGAACTTGCCAATAGTATGTTTGAACTTTACATTACATTATGATATAAATTATAATTGAATTGAACTGCTGAGATAGATATGAGAAATTGAGAATGGATTCTGTTTACCACAGTGAGCCAACCCTTTGGATTAACCTTTTGAATTACATAATGTTTTGACTTAGAGACAGAAGTAATCCTTAAACTTTCAGTGTTGTTGTCTCATAAGTCTATAACTTCAAAAAGTGCTTTTTAAAAAAAAAATATAATGATGAGTGTTCGAGCCAACTTGGCGTTGACTCTACTATATTTGGTTGACAAGGGATATGAGAAGACTGGAACTCTATTACAATTTATAAGGAAATGAAATACAAGATAAACCTTGGTGAAAGACACCTAAAACTTCCCAATACTAAAATGGCTACAATATTTGATATCTTTTCCCATTCCCAACCACTCTATTTATAACTAAATATCTAACACACTCTCTTAGGTATTTATTAAAATACCCCTAATGCAAACTCTATCAGGATATTAAAATCTAGATAAGCAATCAACATAAGTTGAACTCATTCCCTCGTAGTTACCAAAAACTTTTTTTGACCGCTAGATAAAGTCATGATGGTTGTCCAGAGTTGAATTCTAGAACTTTTAATTTTGTGTTTAATAAGTTTTTGAACTTAAACTTCTCACAAAAATGGTAGTTCAAATTACTTGTTTGTTTGACACTGGGATCACCTTTTTAATGGACCTGTTAGATTTTGTTGCAAGTTGAAATATCTATTAGGCATATGTTTCAAGGTTCGGAACCAAACTTATAATGTAACTAAAGTCCTTGGTTCATATCCTATTATCCCTATATAGTCACTTGTCCTCTCATCCTCATATCATATTTTTAATAGGTAACATAAACTTTTCATTCATGTATAAAAAAGTACAAAAGGTCCTATCGAAACCGATCTTCATGCCATTCAGCTAACGTAATAAATCTCATGTTATTATCTCGAGCCAACACACATGAGAAGAGTATGCATATTCCTTATACAAGAACATACATTCATGATTATCACAGGTCAGTATTTAGCAGCAGAGGTTGACGGGAACTTCGGGCGAGATGTGATTGAGTTCTTGGTGAAAGGAGATGTGGCTGCTTACAGAATTATGGCGACAAAAGTGACTTATGTGTATCCATTCACAACTGCTTTAGGGGACTCCAAAGGACAGGAACAACGAATGAAGAAAATCATAGAGGAGTTGGATTGGTATTCTCCAACCTTCGATTCTATGGTTGACTAATACAAATCCTGTTTCTTCTGTGTTCTTTATTTTCTTCCCATTCATTTCTAATTTTCAGCTGCAAATATTTTTGCCTCATATTGAAAATATTATTTCAATGGCTATGTTTATACATCTATGATTCTTCTTCTTAATGCTTGATGAGTTCTTTAGATCACGAATCTTGTAAATTATATTTTAGATAATCATAGTTTGGCAGAGTTTATGTCAATAAAATGTATAACATAGTTGGTTAGGCCTTTTATAAAAACTGTTTTTTAAGAGTATATCAACAATGTTTTAGAGTATATCAACAATGTTTTAGAGGTTGGTTAGGACTCTACACCATTGAAACTATAAAATAGAATAATAATAATAATAATAAAACCCTTTTTTTTGTTTCTCTGGCAAGTTATTGAATGAATAAAAGTGTGTTGCTTCAAAAAAAAAAAAAAAAAAAAAAAGAAAGAAAAAGAAATAGAAGTGTGGTAGATTTTTAGTTATAAATATGGTGAAAAGTGGATATTTAACTTCAATTGGGGTGTTTTTTTATTTATTAATTTTTTAAAAAATTCAACTATATTTGGGAATTAAAATTCATGACCTTCTTGTTAACCACTTCATACATGTCAATGTTTTTTGACAATGTAGGTAATCCTCTTAAACTTGGAGTGGTTTAATTTTTAGATTTGAAATGTTTTATATAGATAAATTCAAGGCTCAATTAGTTGAGACATATTTATTGAGTGATAATACAAAATTTTTTGTGAGAATGATAAGGGAGAGTTTGAACTAAAAAAAAAAGAAAAGAAAAAGTAAGAGCTTATTTTTATCAATCAACCATAGTTAACGGAGGAGAAACAAGTATAAATCAAAAGGACAATACATTTATTTAAACAAACTTCCATGCTACGATTAAAATTACATAGAAATGATTGACTATTTATAAATTAATGATTAAAAATGAGGAGTTATTTTTAAAAGTAAAAAAAAAAAAAAGTTAATAAAAACTCGTTTGGATGTAAATTTTAGAAGAAGAGTTGATAAATCTTTCTTAAATATGGCAAACAAACACCCTTTGAGAACTCTTATTTGATATATATATATTATAATTTAATCAATTGCCTTTTGGCTAAATTATAGAAAATACCCCTAAACTATGGGGTTTGTATAAAAAATGCCCCCAAACTTTGAAAAGTTTCAAA
>JBBMKA010060852.1:0-17505 GCA_037833695.1 Sechiopsis laciniata
TTTAATTAATATGAAATAAATAAATATATAAACAAATAAATATAATATATTCAATTTTATAATTTAAAAAATGTCATTTTATCTCTTCTATGACAATTTTAAACTGTCAAAAAATAAAAATCATGATTATCATAATTGTCATGAAATGTGAATTCATGACAATTTATGATTTAATTTTATTTGGAAAAATAACTTTACTTTATGACATTTTAAAACTGTCATTGTAATAAGAGTTAGAATTGCAAAAATAATATAATTTATGACAATTATAAAATGCCATAAATAGATATCATAAACCCTATTTTTCATTGTTTCATGACAAGTTTTAGCTATCATGAAAAAATATTTATGACAATTTTATAATTGTCATAGATTATATTTCATGACATTGTTATTTAATGTCATAAAAGACTTACCATGATAGGGGATACTATGACAAACCATAATTTTGAGCTAATAGCCATAATAAATCAATTATGACAATTAAAAATTGTCATAGAATGTGGAAATTGTAGTAGTGCCTAGTCAATATTTCATTGTGTAACTAACGATTTTGTTAACTTATTGACTAAAATAGAAGGGTAGTTACGAAGAAAATAGAAAATAGTTCTAGGAAAATAAAAAGTAGTTATATTAAAAAAAATAATAATAAAAAAAAAAAAAAAAAAATTATTGTTGAGAAATCTATGGAGATTTCTACCAAATCAATGCAAAATCAGAATCAAATGAGATAAATTAAACAAATAGAAGAAGATGGAGAAAAAAATAGCACACGAGATTAAAGTAGTTTGGACTTACCTAACTCCACTGTTCAGAATATGAGAGGGATTCTCTCATTCATGACTTGCCCTTGAAACATTCAAGAGCTCAAAGGTGGCTATGGTTTCTCTCAAAGGTTGAAGATGAATCCAATGAGTTTTATATACTATAGCTTAATTACATAACCCACATATGGTTAAAAAATTAACCACCTAACTAATCCAAGGTAAAAGTAAACCTCACCAAAGGGTTAAAACAAATGATGTACAATTCACATTTTACAAATTACCCTTTTGAAGTACATATCATAATGGCATCATTATATCAGAATCGAATTTCGAAATCATCAGAATTCCAGGCACACCTGGATAAGAAATTGTTCAAGTAGAGCAACATAATTCCAGACAAAACTAGATCAGAATTTGCTAGCAACATATCCAGACTGATTTGGATCAGAATTTTCCCATCTAGAGAAAATCAAAACGGTCATCAGGACCTCAGAAAACTGAGCAGAACAACCAAAACTCTCAGAAGTTCAGCAGAGCGATGAACTAAATTCATCAACGTCAACCTGAACCTATTCTCACATACAATATCTCTAAGAGCAGCAAAATCTTCACAAACAAGATTTCAAAGATAATGTTGCCAAAACATGGAACCAAAACAAGTGGGGAATTTCATCTTAAAACGACATAAGCCACAAAATAGAGTCTGCATAATCGGTACCAACAGACTCTTCAGAATTAATGCATTCAACAAACAAAAGACTCTCAAAACCTCGAGTCAATACCAAACAGAATGTCCAAACGCTGGAAACCAAAATGTCAAACAACAAATTTTCATGTTCCTGCTGAAATAAATTATGCAAGATCAAAATGACAAGGAACCAAAACGCACAAAATACTCTAAATCTAAACAACAAATCTCTTTCATCTCAAAGCAACAATTCAAGAATTCTGTAAGCTCTATAACTTCATCAAAACTATCAGATGCAACCAAAAAATCATCTACATATAACATAAGTAGAATGATGCAAATTTGCACAAGTAGCTTTACTGAAAACAGAAGAGCAAACCAATTTCTTGCAAAGCAACAAACAAATGTGAAAGAGTCAAAATGCTAATAAGACGGCACTGAAAATTGATCAATGCAATAAAGCCTAAAGACGAGGTTCCATGCAAGAACACAAACAGAGAAAGAACATTTATCCTCTCTTCTTGTATGAAACCACAAACAAGCGAATCTACATCAGAACGAGACTATAGAGTACCCTCTAGATCGAACTTCATTACAAACAACCACTTGCAATCAACAAGCAAGCAAATGTCAGGTCTCACCACAAACGTCCAAAACAAAGAATTCTTCAAACAGGCCATTTCCATATCGAACAACTGAACGTTACCCTCTAAACCAACAGGAACATCCACAAGTTCAAGAGTAAAAAAGATAAGATCAGAACGTGTACTGTCACTGACATGCACTAAAGGCTAAAAGTAGAAGCAACATAAAAATTTCTACAAAGTACGTCAATACCAGAAATCATTTGCTCGACAACACTTGGACTAATCTCAAGGGGAGAACCTGCCCAATATTCTTGTGGAGTCTCAAGAATTTCATCAGAAACTACAACTGTCTCGCTCTGAAAAGTTTTTTCTTTTAGAATATGTAAACCATTCATAAGCTTTCTAGATATCTTAATTTTATCATTTCGAGATGAGTAGTCATAACCAATAACGTCTAAAGATCTTAAAGAGACAAGGTTCCGCGAAACACTTGGAACGATTCTCACAATTTTTAGCATCTTAACTGAACTGTCATCCATGCTAAACCAAACAAAACCTACTCCCTTAATCTCAAACTGATGGTTATTTGTAAAATTTAACTTGCCAAATTTCATAATGTCTTAAGAATGGTTAGTAACATAGACGATGTAGCCACTTTGTGGTCCAAACTTGAAGAATTCTACATGTCTAAATCTCTATCCAATAAGATTTATTTGAAGAAAATGCTATTTGGATTTAGGATGGATCCTTCTAAGGATTTAGATGAAAACTTAGACGTTTTCAACAAAATTTGTGGCGACCTGGCCAATACTGGAGAGAAGCTCGATTATGAGAATCAAGAAATCATTATTCTCAATTCGTTACCTAAAAAATATAAAGAGCTTAAATTAGTCATTAAGTATGGCAGAGATACTTTGACCCTAGACATTGTTTTGGATTCTTTGAGATTTAGGAATTTGTAGATGAAATTTGAAAAGAATGATTATGTGGCCTTGTTTGCGAAAATTAAGTCTTCTAAAGGCTAGGGCAGTTTAACAAGTAAATCGACCTTTAAGTTTGATAAGGGGAAACAACCTTTAGAGCATAAGAGAGTTTCTTGCAATTGCTGCCAAAAGGATGGACATACTAAGTATGAATGTCCTATTCTGAAAAGGAAAGGTAGGTTATCTGTTAAGAAAGTTGATGATGATTCAGCTAACTTCCTCAAGAATTATGATTTGGTCGATGTGCTATTGGCCAAAAATTCTAAAAAATTAGACCCTTCTGATAATTTATGGATTATGGACGTTGGTTGTTCTTTCCACATGTCCCCTTTTGAGCACAATTTTAAAATTTTGGAAATTCTGAGTAATGGCAAGCTTTTGTTGGCAAATAACCTTCAGCATGAGATTAAGGGAGTAGGTTCTATTTGGTTTAACATGGATGACAGTTCTGTCAAGATGCTAACAGATGTGAAATTTGTTCTAGGTCTTCAGCGAAACCTTATCTCGTTGGGTACACTTGATGTTGTTGGTTATAACTACTCGTCTCGTAATGACTTACTTTATGTGAGCAAAAATGAGAAAATTAAGTTGTCTGGAAAGCTGTCAAATGGTTTATATATTCTACAAGATAAAGCTTTTCAACATGAGATGGAGGAAGTTTCTGATTTGATTTTTGATAATTTTGAGACTCCATTTGACAATTTGTGAAATTAATTATGTTGTTGATAAGCAGTTGAATTCTAATATTGATTTTTGCTTTTGCTTATGCTTTTGAAAATATGTTTGTTGTGCCTTCAGTGCTTGTTAGTGACATTACACGTTCAGATCCTATCTTAGTTAATCTTGAACGCGAAGATGTTCCTGTTGGTTTAGAGTACAACATTCAGTTGTTTGATAGGGAGTTGGCTTGTTTGTTGAATTTTTCATGTAGGATGTTTGTGGTGAGACTTGTAATTTATTTGCTCATTGTCTACTTTTTTTGGTTTGTGATTAAGTCCGATCTAGAGGGTACTGTATACTCTCATTCTGATGCAGATTAGTTTTCTTTCGCTTACAAACATGAAGAGGGGTTAGATGTTCTTGATGTGTTCTAGACGTTCTTTCTTTATTTGTGTTCTTGTATGTATCCTCTCTGATGGGCTTCGATTGCTTTGGTTAGTTTTTAGTTGCAGTTCTTTGAGCAGTTTGATTCTTTCATGTTGTTTATTCTTTTGCAATAAATCTGTTTGATTATTGTATTTTCAGAAAGACTGTTAGTGCTTATAGCTTCATCTTGATTCTGTTGAGTTTGGATGATATTCTGATGGCTTCTAGTAGTTTTGATGAAGTTATGAAGTTTGTAGATTTCCTAGTTTGTGAGTTTGATATGGAAGAAGTTTGTTATTTTTTGGAGTTTCATCTCGATTCTGTTAAGTTTGGATGATATTCTGATGGCTTCTAGTAGTTTTGATGAAGTTATGCAGTTTGTCGATTTCCTAGTTTGTGTGTTTGATATGGAAGAAGTTTATTGTTTTTTGGAGTTTTTGTTTTGTGCTTCTATTTCTTGCCATTCTGATTAGCACAGTTTGTTAGTTTGTTTCAGCAGTTACATGGAAGTTTGACATATTTTGGTGCAGCGTTCTGAGCATTCAGATTTTTTATTCAGACTTTGTTTTTTAAGATCATTTAGGTTCTAAATGCATTTGTTTTTGAAGAGTTGATTCGTTCTAGATATATTGACTCTAGTTTGTGCTACTTATGTCATTTTGAGAGAGTATTTCCTCATTTGATTTGATTCCATGTTACTTGCCAACATTTGTTTTATGATTTGTCTGTTTTCGAAGACGTTCTTTTGAGAATAGGTTCAGGTTGCCGGTGGTGGATTGAGTTCACCGTCCTACTGGAATTCTGAATTCTGAGGTCTTGAAGACTGTTCTGAGTTATTCGTGCCAAACAATGTTATGATCCAGTTTTTTCTAGAATTATGATGTCATTTTTTATATGTACTTCAAGAGGATAATTTGTAAAATGTGAATTACACATCAAATTGTAATGAACCCATATGGTGAGTTTAATGAACTTGGGTTAGTTTTGGGGTTAGGTTAACTAACCATGTAGGGTGTGTGATTGTGCTAATATATAAAGCATCTTGGGTTCATCTTCTACCTTTGAGAGAAACCCTAGCCACCATTTTGAGAGCTCTTGAAGTCTTCTTTAATGGCAATTATGAGTGAGCTCGATCTAGATTGATTGACTCACATTTGGAACAGTGGAGTAGGTTATTCCGAACCACTTTACATCGGTGTGTTAATTTCTTTTTCATTCATTCTTTATTTATGTTTGATTTTCATCTATTGTGATTGTTTGTTCTTGGGATTGGATCTGAATTTTGCACAGCAGATTTTCATCTATTTGCTTTGTTTTGGAAGAGATCTACAATAGATTTCTCAACATTTTGGTATCAGAGCTTAATCGATTCAATTTCTGCTGTGTATTTGAGTAACTTGCGGTTGATTTATAGACTTAGTTGGATTGAAGATTTAATCCATTGTTTTGTCCATTTCTGCAACTTGAACCAAGTAACATTAATTTGCATAGTTATTTGGAATTTACATCTGTAGCAATTTAGAGTTTAGTGAGATTGAATTTCATTTTCAATTGAAATTCTCAGCAATCATTTTTGTGATGGCATCTCTGCGGCAATTTAGAGTGAATTCACGTATTTCAACGAAGACATCAATATTTTGATTTCCATTTGTGAGCGATTCTGTGATTTGGAAATTGTTTTTGGGCTTTTTTTTTGTCGTTAGCCGATTGAGATTTTAAGGAACATCGATTTGAAATTTAGGCAAGGTTAATTTGGAAAATTTTCAAAATTTTCAAAATTGACATCGATTTGAAATTTAGGCAAAAAAATTTGGAATAAATAGCCCATTTTGAGCAATTTTTTAGATTTGATTTAGGATTCTAGAGATATCTTAGTGAAATTAGTTCTAGCGTGCTTATCGACAACTTCCAGAATATATACGTTGTCTTTCGGGCGGTGGAATTGATCTCACACTTGAGCACTTTTGTTTTCTCTGAATTGGCGATCCGACTCCAACTTGTGAAATTGATTTACATTAAATCAAATTATGATTCTTCATTTGTGAAAATTGAATTCTAAGTGAAGCCTCAGCTATAATCCAATTCGACAATTTGAGCAGCATTGTTACTTGGTTCAACTGGTGAGTAATTCATCTACTCTTTAAGATATGCATCATACATGATTGCTTTTGTTTGAATTTATGTTCAATTGTGACTTTTCAATTGCTACATAAAATGTTTAAGGGCAAATTATTATGACTTCGGCTGCTAATTTCACTATTTGTGATTTTTTTTTTTTTTTTTTGCCTCTAAATTTGGAATTAATCACATGTTTGGTGCATAATTGTGAATTGAGTAGTTACACAATTTGAGTTAAGTTACTGGTGCAATTTTGATATCTTTTTGAAGTTTGGTTGCAATTAAAATGGTTTCCTGCTGAAATTGTGATATTTTGAGTTTGAAATTGAGTTTGGCATGCTGGTTACCTGAGTTTGGATTTCAATTCTAACGATTCTGATATTTGTTTTGAATTTGAGCTGCAATTCTATAAATTTTGTTGATATTGGGCAAATTTGTGAAATTCTGAGACTGGTAATTTTTTATTTGCTTTGTGATATGTTTTAGGTGAGTTCTTATTTATTAGATTCTTCATTTGATATTGTTTTCAAATTGGTGGCTTGTTAAGATTTTCCCTGAATTTTGATATTCTGATAAGATGTCGGCTAAATTTTGTATTGTGAAATACGATGGGTTGGGGATTTTAGTTTATGGAATAGGAAAATGTGGGACTAGTTTGTGAAACAAAAGTTGCAAAAGCCTTAGATGATCTTTCTAAGGATTTAGAAGAAAACATTGACGAATTCAATAAATTTTGTGGTGTCCTGGCCAATTTCTGAAGGGTGGAATTTAGATCGTGAAAACCAAGTTATGATCCTCCTCGATTCGTTACCCGAAAATTATTAAGTTTTGAAATCAGTCATTAAGTACGGCAGAGATTTGTTAACCCTAGAAATAGTTCTTGACACTTTGAGATCTAGGGATTTGGAGATGAAATTTGAGAAGAAGGATTCTGAAAATTCTGATAATTTTGAAAGTTCTCACAATTTTGAAAATTTTAAAACTCTAAAATTTGGCAAGGTTAATTTGGAAAATAGCCATCAGTTTGAGATTAAGGGAGTAGATTTTGTTTGGTTTAGCATGAATGCTAAAAATTGTGAAAGATTCGTTCTAGGTCTTTTGCGAAACCTTATCTCGTTAGGATATTTGAATGCTGTTGGTTATGACTACTCATCTCGAATTGATAAAATTAAGATATCTAGCTTATGAATGGTTTATATATTCAGCAAGATAAAGCTTTTCATAGCAAGATGATTGTAGTTTCTTATGAGATTCTTGAGACTCCACAAGAATATTGGACAGGTTCTCCACCTAAGATTAGTCTAGTTGTTGTCGAGCAGATGCGTTATGATATTGACCTACTTTGTAGAAATTTTTCCGTTGCTTCTGCTTTTGACTTTGAAAATTCTTCAGTTGAGCCTTTAGTGCATGTCAGTGATAATACACGTTCTGATCCTATCTTTGTTACTCTTGAACCCGAGGATGTTCCTATTAGTTTTAAAGGGTAACTTTCAGTTGTTCGATAGGGAAATGGCTTGTCTGAAGGATTCTTTGTTTTGAACGTTTGTGGTGAGACCTGACATTTGCTTGCTTGTTGACTGTGATTGGTTATTTGTAATTAAGTCCGATCTAGAGGGTATTTTATATTCTCGTTCTGATGCAAATTCGTTTGATTGTCGTTACATGCAAAAAGAGGGGATAAATGTTCTTTCTCCATTTTTGTTCTTGCATGAAACTTCGTATTTGGGCTTGTATTGCATTGACCATTTTTTTGGTGCAGTTTGATGAGTATTCTGACTCTTTCACATTTGTTTATTGCTTTGCAAGAAATTGGTTTGCTCATTCTGTTTGCAGTGAAGCTACTTGTGCAAATTTGCATCATTCTACTTATGTTTATGTATATGATTTTTTTTTTTTTTTGTATCTGGTAATTTGATGAAGTTATGGAGCTTACGGATTTCTTGAATTGTTGCTTTGAGATGAAAGAGATTTGTTGTTTGCTTTGGAGTATTGTGTGTGCTTTGGTCCCTTGCCGTTTTGATATAGCACAGTTTGTTTCAACAGGAACATGGAAATTTGTTGTTGACATATTATTTGCAGCGTTAGGGCATTCAGTTTGGTATTAACAGCGTTTGATGAGAGTTTTTTGTGTTGTTGAATGGTTTTATTTTTGAAGAGTCAGTTGTGGTTGCACGAACTTCTTGACTCTGTTTTGCTGCTTTTGTCGTTCTTAGAGGAGATTCTTCATTTGTTTTTGGTTCCATATTTTTTGGCAACATTATGTTCGAAATCTTTTTGGATAAGATTTTGTTGTTTTCAGAGATATTGTATGTGAGAACAGGTTCAGATTGCCGTTGATGGATTTAGTTCATCGCTCTGCTGAATTTTTTAGAGTTCTGATTATTCTGATTAGATTCTGAGGTCTTGATGTCCATTTTGATTTGATCTGAATTGGCAAATTATGATCCAGTTCTATCTGGAGTTATGTTGCTTCGATCCAGCAAATTCTGATCCAGGTGTGTTTGGAATTCTGATGAAATTTTCAATTATGATATTATGATGCCATTATGATATGTACTTCAAGAAGGTAATTTATAAAATGTGAATTACACATCATTTGTTTTAACCCTTTGGTGAGGTTTACTTTTGCCTTGAGTTAGGTAGTTAATTAGGTGTGTAAAATGAGTTATATATAAAGCTCCTTGTGTCTCTTTCTTCCTTGAGAGAAACCTTAGCCACCATTTGAGCTTCTTGGAGATTTCCATAGCAATTATGAATGAGAGTAGCTACCTCATATTCTAAACAGTGGAGTAGGCAAGTCCGAATCACTATATAATTCTGAACATTGGAGATTTCCTATCCTTCTTTACTTTGATTTTCATCTGTTTGCTTTGTTTTGGAAGAGATCTACAATAAATTTCTCAACAACTTTAAATATATATTACCATAATTTAGGTTAATAATATATACTATGAAGACAAGTTATTATAATCTTCTTACTATAATAATTTATCGTTTATAATAATTTATTTATTATCAAACGCACCTTAAATTTCAAATTTCCATGTTAAAATAATTGGCATAGAACAAGAAGAATAATTTGTTTCTTTTCCATTTTTTCCTTTTCCTTTTTCTTTTTTTCTTTTTTTCTTTTTCAAATAAAACGTGAAAAAGAATAAGCTAGATGTGAGGTTGGAATGGGTTATTTTATTTCATTGAATTCTTTTTTGTCCGATAATTTATAATATATTGAATTGCTTTTTACAATTATCCTTTTCGAAAAATGAAAAGAAAAATCCCATTGGTCTATTATTTTAAAGACATGTTCCAGCCATAAATGTTTGACTCAGTCAGCCACGTACAAATGAAATAATCTCTTTTGACAGAAAAAAGAAAAAATATATTTTAAAGAAAAGGGTGTAAATTTTGATTTTATTTTGAGTCACTTGCATTAATAGATTACAACCCGTTAATTATGGGTTACAAGTTCATATCTTTCTTCTCTCAATATTGTTATATAAAAAAAAAATTATATAGAAAAATTATTATAATCAATTATTTTTAAAAAAATAGTAACCATAATTTAAATATTAAAAAATAGAAAATTCAATAATTTTTCAAATACAAAAATCCCTACTATTAATACACAATTTTAATAAAAATTAAATAGTAAAAAAAATAAATAACGGCCATAAATATCTCCCATCACTTAATGCTTTTTTAAAGATTTTATCAATCTCATAAATCTCTCCCACCACTTTACGCAACTGTTATGGCACCCTCTTCATTTTGACTATATTTTTAGCATTTCTTTCTTTTCCAACTTTTTAGAATTTCTTTTATTTTTTTTAAACGAGTTTTGTTATTTAAATTACATATGAACAAAAGTAACTTAATAATACCAAATAAATATATCGTTGCAAGAAAATTCTTTCTTATATTTAGCATTAGAACATGTGTATTATTAGTGTTTGTTCATTGTATTTTTAGTGTTGGATCAGAGTATTGTAAGTATTTTTTCTGCGTATTTATTGCTTCCTACATGGTATTATATCTTGTTAATTACTAAGTATTTCGAAAATAATATGTTGTTACTGGTAATTTAAGTGTTGTTTTGTGTATTTTTAATATTTGTAAATTGTATTGTTAGTGTTTGTTGTGGGTATTTTGTTGTTGATTTAGGTTATTATATTGTTATACGGTATTCAAAAAATTATTATATTGTTATTGTGTATTGTAGTGTTGTTTTGTGTATTTTATTGTTCGTTTTGCATATTGTTCTTATTGTTCTATGGTGTTATACGTTAATCTTTTTATACATATAGTTTTTAGAAGAAAAAATAAACAATTGTGCAATATTATATCATAACATACTCATTACAAAACGTAGAACAACGACTCACTGGTTTTTCCGGCGAAAATAATAAAAATTGACATTGTAAAGACGACAAATAATCTACCTGAAAACTAACGTTAAAGCGTTTCGACTAAGAAATTAAAGAACAAAATATACAAAACTTTTTCGAAAAAAAAATACTTAGCTAAGAAGGAAAAAAATAGAAAACCAAAAAAAAAAAAAAAGACTACACCAATAAAAGTTTGTTATTGAATGGTGTATGCCGATAAAATTCGAAAAAGTAATTGGTGGCTTTTCCAAAAAAAAAAAAAAAAGAAAGAAAGAAAGAATCGGTGGTTTTCTTTTGGAAAATTAGGTAATATGTTTTTTTTTTTTAAACTTCTTTTAAGATTAAAATTTTCTACACGGTGGGAAGCAAAAAATGAGTTTATAAATAAAATATTTTCTTTAAATAAAAACATAAAAATATGATTGCTAATAAAAAATATTTTGACTATAACTGTAAATATATTCTTAAAAGAGAATATCTATACTAATTATATTTTGATTTTTTGATTTTTTGATTTTTTGATTTTTTGATTAGCCACATGTCGGGCCCAGCTGTGAATCCTATGAGTAATGTAGACTGAGTGAGAACAAAAAAATCAGAATGGGAATGGGACAAAAAAGGTATTTCCCACGTTTGGCATTCTTATTCTATTTTTGTTTTATAATACAAATATGTACATAAAAATATGAAGATTTCATTTAAAAAAATTAATATCTAAATGAGAATTAATAAATACTTATCAGTTATTATAAGAATTAAAAGTTAACTATTTGGATAATATACCGTAAAGATAATTGAATAAAGATTTAAAAAAAAAAAAATCAAATGGAAATAATACTTTATGGGAAATTCGATTCCTGCAAATCCCCTATGGAGAATTCCACGGAATCTTAACGGTGAATTTCAAATTTAATAATTATTAATATATTTAATATATTAATTGAGTTATACTCATTATAACATAAAAATTTTGGATAAGAATAATAAAAATGATTATAAAAAAAATTGTTATTTGTATTTGGAATGAAAATAATAATTATTAAAAGAATATAATAATAAATATTGAGAAAAATGAAAAATAGTTAAAATAGAAAGTAATTATGAAAGAGTAAAAAGTAGTTAGGTAAAATAATAATAATAATAATAATAATAATAATAATAATAATGTAATTATGAGAGAATAATTTACAATCAATTTTCTTTTTATAATCATTCTCATACTATTTAATAATTTATGTTAGTGTACTACATTAAACTTTATCTCATAAATAAATGATTCCATTCACTCTATTTTTTACCGACACCAACAAAATAAATAGTTAATTAACTCAACGACACCAACGTATATCAATATTTATGAAATTGTCTTTAATCAGTGTTATAAACAATTTTTAATTAATATAGTCTTGTACGAGTGCCACAAATTATATTCAATCAATAGACCATCAATGGTGGAATTGAAATGTGTAAAAAAAAATTCAAAAATTTGCACAGTATGAAACATTTCTTTAAAAAAAATGCAATAATAAAATAGACAAACAAAAATGGTAACTCAGAGTAAATTTCCTTTATTTTAAAATTTCATATGAGAAAATTTTAGGTGAGGCATGACATAAATTTCCTTGCCCACCTACCTAGGCCACAATTTTTATAAATTAAATAGAATGAAATCCAAAAAAAAAAAAAAAAGGAAAAAAATTGAATCATGTCAAAGATGTATATGAACTTCCATATCCAATTATGTGTTCTAATTTGCCCCCCACATTCAATTTTATTTTAAATTCAAAAATAGAAAAAATAATAGTAATAAAAAAAAAGCATGGCCTAAATTGGGGGCATTGATGGACATTAAGGAGGTGATTGTTGGTTGAATTTAAGATCGATTTAAAATGAATATTTACTAATTATTATTCAAAAAAATCATATTCAAATGAGTTTATGTGAGTTCTGAGTTTCTAACCATTCATTTTTAACTATTCAAAATAACATATTTTTAATTAATCATTTTTAATAATTTTTTTAATCATTAAAAAATGATTACTCATTTCAAATTCACACTAATCCCTTTAAATAAAAATTACATATAAACTAGTTTTTTCTACCACTTTCAATTTCTAATTATTCAAAATAAATCTTCAAACAAACATTTCATCCAAAAGACTCCAAAAGTTGTAGTTGTCATAACAAAAAAAATAACAGAAAAAAAAGTCATGTCCTGTGTTCTCATAATTATTAGGATTATTTATTTATTTATTTTGTTTTTAGTTTGGATTTGATTCTTATATTTAGGGGTGCAACAAAATATCGAAAAACCGAAAAATCGAACCGAATTGAACCAATTCAATGGATTGGTCGGTTTTTTAGCACAAAATTTTACACATTGGTTTGGATTTTGAAAAAACTGAAAAACATCGATTCGGTTCAGTTTTCATTTTAAAAAACCAATAAAAGTCGAACCGAACCGAAATGTATATAAAAATTCTAAAAAAACATTTTCTAATATATATTATATAAAGCATATCATTAACATGTTGTATCAATAATGCATTGGTGAAGGTTATATGCATTGACCTTTCATCCCAAGTTCAAATAGGGATTGTGAGATATTTTTAAGAATATTTTTTGTCTTAAACTCTTCACAATAATAAATGGTCATGCATCCCACACTTTCTCTCTCCTTTAATGGTGCAAACCTTCAATTTTTTCATTTACTTTATTATTTTAAAAAAAAAAAATCTACATTTTTTAAAAAACGGGAAGGGTTTAATTGTATGTAATTATATAATAAAATTGTTTTTTTATTTATTAATATATTGGAGATCAGTTTGGATCAGATCCAATTATTAAAAAACCGATCCAATGGTTTATGCTATATTGGACATCAGTTCGGATCAATTATTCAAAAACTGAGGATATCGGTTCGGTTGTCGGTTTGACACAAAACCGACAAAAATCAAACCGAAATCACCCCTACTTATATTTTAAAAATTAAATATTTTTACTATTTAAATTTCAATAATACTTACTTTTGGTGTGATGTATTTTTTTAATTTACTATAATTTATATATTTGGTCAAAAATTAAATTCACGTCAAATCTAAAATAATCCCTTTATAAAATGTATTGAGATCGTCATCAGTACATAACTCACGATTTTGTTAAGTTATTAACTCAAACAAAGGATAAAAGTATTCAATTTTGATACATAAAAATTAAATTTAAACTAGACTTCAAACCTATCAAGGATTTAAAAAATATTTTTCACACAATTCTTAATATATTTAGTTTTTTTATTGAGCAATACACATTTTAAGTAAAATTTGATTTTTGAACTCGACTTTTTCGGATATACACGTAACTTTTATCACTATGATTTTAAATTTACCTAAAGTAAGGAGTGAAAAGAATAATTGTGGAGAGAATAAAATTATTACTTGTATTATAGGTGAAAAAATAATTATAGAGAGAATAAAATAGGTGTAACGACCCGACTTTCTAAAATACTCTAATAGGGTGTTACGAGTGCATGCATTTAAAAATCCTCAAAATAAATTGGATAAGCACATGCAATTTCCAACGAAACCTCGAGAAATCATGAAACACAATTGATAGTTCGAAAATATACAAAACATGGTTAGACATTCCGATAGTTTAAAATAAAAGACAGTTAAACAAGGTTTAAAAAATAAAGCTTGACACAAAGTAAAGCAATGCGAAAAGGAAATGTCGACACAGTGTCCATGATCATTGCAGCTCCCACCCTAGCCACCTCGGAATGGATCCATACCTGGAAAATGTAAGAGGTGAGTATATAGAAATATACCCAATAAGGAGCCCTACCATGGGGTTAAGCATGTAAACAGAAACAAGATAGAAGGTACGACAACTGAAGCTAAGTGCCTCGCACATGCATGCCCGGTCCACGGACCGGTCATGAGCAAACAATATCAAACGACGACGTACAAGTCGTGAGAAAAGGTATAATTAAATACCGAGGGCATACACAATATCAGAAAATCATATGACTTCTGTCAGAGTAAGGAAAACACAAGATCCCTACACCTTGGGTTAGGACACGTCCCATACCATGTCCGCAGAGACATACACAAATGTCTTGAGGTAGCCTGACCTCTGTCAGGGACCCGCCACGCTTCTACTCTGTCAATCTAATAGCCTATCAAAAGAGGCATACACGAATACTGATAAATTCACCTGACACTGTTAGGGAAGACCACGAGTGAGGGAAACATGCAGGATCTCTAAACCTCGGGTCGAGACACAACTCATATCGTGTCCGCAAAGACATACAAAAATGTCTCAGGGTAGCCTAACCCATGGCAGGGACCCAAAAGTATAGCCATAAGAGGTAAAATACAACCTCCTTAGATAAGGGCAGAACTAAGGGATCACACAGCTCCCTACGCTAGGGGATCACAAAACTCCCTAGATTTAGAACCGAACTAAGGGATCGCACAACTACCTAGATTTAGAACCGAATTAGGGGATCACACATCTCTTCAGGATAGAGGATCACATAACTCCCTGGATTTAGAACCGAACTAATGGATCACATAGCTCCCTAGATTAAGTGATCACACAACTTCCTAGATTTAGAACCGAACTAGGAGATCACACAACTTCCTAGGCTAGGGGATCACACAGCTCCCTAGATTTAGAACCGAACTAGAGGATCACATAGCTCCCTAGACTAGAGGATCACACAACTCCCTAGATTTATAACCAAACTAGAGGATCACACAGCTCCCTAGATTTAAGAAGGATACTAGGGATTTCACACAGCCTCCTAGCTTGAGAATGATAGTAGGGGTTTCACACAGCCTCCTAGTTTGAGAAACAGGATCAAGCACAAGTCTGATAAGTTGGGCAAAATGCTCTTCTAGGTGGTTAACACGATAACCGAGCCTAGTTATTCTGATGTCGAACATAATCGATCCAAACTAGGTATCATGATAATAGATTGCTACAACTAAACCCCTAGGTGGAAACATAGAGAAACCGAGCATATAATCATTGTAGCACGTATACAGTTAAACACAGATGGAACCGAACATATGATAACTCTAACATATGCATAAACAACCATGGATGAAACAGCAACAACGAAACATACACATAATCATTCATGAGCTACCTAACACGTTAGAGGCATTTCAGTCACAATCATTACAAGCATTATCCTAGGCAGTTCAGTCATTTGAATGATCAAACAGATTAATAGTCCATCACGTATACATGCAATAAGGTACGATTCAGAGGATGACGATTCGATCACATGGGTATAATAAACAGAGATCTTACAGTTTATGAGCTACATTACGATTCTATGTTATCACGAGTATATTCAGTTCAAACAAGAGATTTCAAACACGAACAAACATGTAACAAGTCATAAAGCATCATTTCCCATAAATTCTAACAAGTCACTATTCTCATACTTTTAAGCCACAAATTCGATTCATAATAGAACTCCTTACCTTCCCAACGTTCTTGATCTAACCTTCAAGATAAACTATGAGCCAAAAGATGCATCCCGAGAGCCTCCTAAACGAAGAATCATGAATAAAAGTCAATGAATCGGACAAACGAAGCACCACTAGCAAAAACGGAGAGCACAATGAGAACGGGGGCAAAAAATGAGCTGACGGTGCATCATTAGAAAAGGGCAGCGGCGGCAGAAAGCCGCCACAGAAAGGGATGAGTCATACCTCTTTCTCTTCGTCTTGGCACCCTGAGCACAGATCTGGACTAGGAATTTTAAACGAACTTCTTTAGCTCTTCGAAACTACCAAAGAAGAAGAAGAAGTGGGTTCTAAAACCTTCTTCGTCGGAAAATGCCATTAATGGCCATGATGAAGCTCGATTAAGGGAAAAAAAAAACTTACCCAGGACAAGTAGGTCGAAGAAACCAACGAGAAACAAGAGAAACTTGCCCAGCAACACACATCAGAGAAAAGGGGGTCGCGGCGAGACTGTGCAGTTGCTGCCGCTAGAATGACGGCTGGATTGGGCGGATCGGACGACGGTGGCATCGCTGGCCTAAAGTAGCTGACGGACCGGGATGCTCGCCGAAGATCTAATGAGGGAGACGATCGATTTTTGTGTGTTGCTGATTGCCTAGCCACTGGGCATCACGTGGACGACGAGGATGAAGGGGAAGGGAGGTTGGTGGGACTTACGCGTGCCTAGAGGGGATGAGGGCTGAGGTTTAGCAGTTGAATGAAGGAGGAGAGTGAAAAAATAGATTTCTTTTTATTTTATATATAGAAAACTCATTTCCGTTTAAAGTATGCTCATTTAAATGCCTAGTAACTCATAAACTGACACTGATTCCCCTGCTGAAAGTAGGTAAACTGAGCTAGTGCCTTTTCTTATCAACATCTGACAATACGATCCAAGGAATAGCTCCTTAAGGTCATCTAACACGAAAACTGTCGAACCCTTTGGCTCAAAACTCAGCACAGATTGTCACCAAACCTTTGCCTCAAACTCTCGAGTGAACCACCATGACGAATCTTCTACTCCTTTGAGTAGACCTGTGGCGAAAGATCATCTTAAATAGTGACAACTGCGCCTCAGCTACTAAAGAAAGTTTATACAGTTCTACAAAGTGGTAGGAATCCCACTTCTTAACTCCTTTAAGAAATTATGAAAAACAATTTCAACAATTACCACCACTGCTCCCAACCTAAGTACCTGCAACTGGTGTAGACACCTGAGCAACAACCTGCACACTCTGAGAAGCATCTCTCAACTACTACTCGACATGCAGAGCAGCCAACATCTCAGCTTTCGAGCCAACTCTTGCAACTGCAACAATTGTCAACAATACTGGGTGGCCTCTACTGCTCCAACTCTAGGATTGCACCTCAT